>JADGJF010000631.1:0-16930 GCA_027596845.1 Quaeritorhiza haematococci | reverse complement strand
CCACCCTTTAACCACCACCCCCACCCCCCTCATTCCCTACCTTTCTTCCACTCATTGTCAAGTTCAATAATTTCATCAACCAGCTCAACACGCCCACCACGTTTCCGTTGCGATTCCTTAACAAGTTCGGGGTTCCCGCCCTTGTCGGCACGAAGAAGGTTGATATCCAGCATCGTCGCTCTGTGGTGGTGTCGAAAAAAAAAGGATCAAGGAAAATGACTGGGTAGTTGCACAAGCCCTCAAATCGAAGACAGGAGGGCCAAACTTGGCTAGAACTGGACAGTGAAAACGACGCCGCAAAACTCCGCGCGAATGTCAACAACAACGTCCTCGCGTCTGCTTGTGGGCGCTGTCGCCTTCGGCTTCATCGTCGCTGCTTGTGCCATTTTTGCTGCTCCCGCTTCAAGTACGATGTTGCGGTTGCAGAGGTACTTGGTATGTATGTGGAGTCTCTATTTTCTTGATCACTTCCGTGGTGAAAGGCGCGATAGGTTGGCATGTTTATGAAGGCTAACATGAATTTTATTGGAATAAGATGGTTCCCAGGACGGTTCGTACGGATCTGTTCGGTGGGTCGGCTGGTTGGAACCGCGTGAAATGGATGGCCGTGGACGACAGGTGCGAATAGAGGGATCACTTTGATCTGAGTTGAAACCAGCAATTGAGAGTCAAATCACCTCATCTTCATTCCAATCTAACATTGGGATATCTTCTCTTCCAGAGTTCGAGGGGGATCTTCAAAGAGCAACCTCACCCTCCCCGCACCTCCCTCTCCTCCCTCTACCCCCGCACGTTTCTACGGCCACCTCGATACAACCACCCTTGGCGGCGCCGGTTTCGCATCTCAGCGCACGATCCCCACAAACACGCCTCAACCTGATTGGGACCTCTCTGGCTATGATGGTATTGAGATCGAGGTTGCGAGGGGGGACGGCAAGCGGTATGCGTTCAACATCCAGACGCAGGAATTGAGGGATCGCGGAGATGGAAGAATTGAATCTGCGGTTACCTACAAGGTATGTGATTTGAATACACATTTCGACCTGAGCTGAAGTCCTTCGTTTCTTCACCACCAGACTTTACCCCCCTCGCTTCTGCCTTTTGAATTTTTCAGTACTCCTTCACGGCGAATCCGACACCGGACCCGCAAATCTTCTTTGCAAGATGGTCGGACTTCGTCAAAACGTACCGAGGTCGACCAGCTCCTGACTCCCCCGACTTGGACCGGACGAACATTCGGTACTTGAGTATCATGTGTCAATCCTACTTTGATCAACAAAGTGGAGATTTTGAGCTTGAGATTCGGAGAATAACCGCTGTGAAGTTGGTCGCGTTGGGAAGTTTGTAAAACAACAAGAAGAGCATGAACAGTTGAGCATTTTTTGGCAGGGCGAAATGAGCGCCGTACCCATTTTCAAGTGTTTATTTTCAAAGATTTTTTGAAGAGGGTATTATCCTACTACTACATCGCGCACTCAGATGTGTCTTATATAAACTAAAGGATTTTGTTAGGGGCCTTTAAGCAGTTTGCTAAATGACCTAAACCTCTTCATTTTCGTCTTACTCTTGGCAACAGCAACATTCTTGTCGCCCGCCTCAGCACCAGCGGTACCAATGGAAGCAACGGAGAACCCGGACCTCCCCGTCGCAGAACTGTCTCTGGAAAGGCTTTCGGGCGGATCGCTGTCCCCGCCGCTGCTCATCGCGAGGTTGGAGGTGGTATTCAACGAGGACATTGATGTAGTCCGGTTGGTTAGTGGAGAGTGTGGAGAAGCAATTGCGGCAGTATTTGGAGCATTCGTTGGGGCATTGGTGTTGGTCCCTGATCGTCTGTTGCTGTTTGGTGATTGTGATGCTGAGGATGTGGTGATAGGCGAGTCTTGATAATGATTTGATGAAATGATTGTGTTGGGTTTTCGGGATGGCGCGCTGGTGTTGGCGGCGGCCAAGTTCCTCACGGACGTCTCTGAGGATGATTTCTGGAGAGTGGCGTTCTCGGTGGTGGTGATTGTGATCTGAAGTGGTCGCGGAAGTGTAGACGCCGGAGAGGTGTCTTTGGTTGATGCCTCTTTTGTTGAGGCGGCGACACGCGAGTTTCTGAATCGGAGAAGTTTCCTCCATCTCTTCCCCCTTGAACTTGAACTCCTCTCCGGTTTCTCGTCCCTGCTTGGTGGTGCAGATGGTGTCGGGGGCATCCCATCATCTGATGATTCGCTGCCTTCTAATTGTTCACTCAATCTAAAGCTATCTCCGCCAATCGCCGCCACACAACTGCTTCCTCGTTGAAGTGGGTTGGGGCCGCGTTGCAGCGTGCTATTTCTACGTATAGTATTTCCGCGATGCAAGCTGAGAGACGATCCCCCAAATACAGTTAGGGAGTGAACGTTGGTTGAGCTCGCACTTCTGCTTTTACTGATCACTTTTTTGAGCCACTTTTCTTTTTGCTCTTCGGTGACCTCAATTGAACACTGCTCCTCGATCAAGTGAGAAAGAAACGCGATGTCATCGTGAACGACTGCGGCGGCTAACATATGATCTGTAGTGTCGTGGTCGAGAATGACTTGGAGGTCGGAGCGACTGCAACTGAATCCATCGAGGGTATCGTTTGGGTGAGTTTGCAAGGAAGCAAGGGAAGCTGCGCGGGAAGTTACTTTTGAGTGCCCGCTCGAGTTGCTTGAGACAGTCCAAGCGGAATTCATGAAAGACGGGTTCGAGACTTGGCGGGGCTGGGATGAGTTATGAGAACTGATGCTACCCCTGTTGCCGACAGTACTGATGCTTGTTCCAAGGGTGGAAACGCCAGCCAATGAACCGGTTCGGAATTCCATCCCTGTTTGAATGTTGGACGTTGACCACGAGGCTTTCGAGACGCCCGGAGGGGGTATGAGCGTAGCGACCTGGCACGTCGCGCAGTCGGGGAGTTCGCAAGTCTGAATGTGAGCGAGGTACTGCGCAGCGGAATAGCCTCGGGGCAATTGCGAGAATGCGGAAGAAGGCAGGGCACTGCTACCAGCCCTTTTCCTTTGAACACCGACATAATCACTGGCCACTGGCGGTGTTGGTGACGGCAACGATGGGGGGGTGGCTTGCGGCGGCGGCTGTTGTTGTGGTTGTACTCCTCCCCCAACGACAGCGGGACTGTAGATTCCCAAATGAGAATGCGACCGAAGTGAGAACCGATGCCGTGGAGAACTCATCGCTCGAAATCAATTAAATGATTAATCACATCATAGCCGCAGCGCAGGCGGAAAGGGTTCGATTCGATTATCCAAATAATAAGCATTCGGCAAGGTAGGGAGAACCCGTACCCACAACCGACGCTTGTCTTAAATCTTCCACTTTCTCTTTTTTTTTTTCCTTTGTATGCTTCTGGGTGAGTTCTATTGGGGAGAGAAAAATGGGGTCTTTGAGCCAGTGAACCCGAATGTGCGATAAGAAAAAAGGTTGCCCTTAAATTAAAGGCATAGTCTTATCCGAAGGCCTTCCTCCTTTGGAGTTGAACCTGACAAATTTGGGAAGTAGAGGGCCCTAAAAGTAAACAGATCAGACGAGGAAAGTTCTGGTAGCTCCCTTCTGGAAGTTTCTTTGGGGACCATGTCCCAATCAGCGGTTACGCGGATGTCCCTTGTGGAGAGTAACTAGAAACAACGACTGGGCAAGGTTCGGAGTTGTCTTTGTCCCGATTTTCCGCACAAAAACAATGACATGATCACCCTCGGGCCACATCATAATACAATCGGCCTTTCAATTTGACCTGGGAAACAGTTAGCGAATCAGAGTGGAATATGTGGTAGACATATGAGCAGTGTTTGTAAATGATTTGTAAGTCTCGTGAGATAATTACCACATACTGTATATTCAAAGTGCGAAACCATACATTCCTGGGATTTCGGGATTTTGCCTGCATGGTTTCGGTTTGTGCAGATGCTTTTTTGGTAACCTCCGCGGCGTCCGCTCCGAAAGTCGAACTTTGACCCCTTTCTATTTATGACATTCATGGGGGGAGATTGTGGTTTTGGAACCATGGGGGAGAGGCTGGGGGAGAAGGAGAGAATGGGCGGAGTTTCGCCGACTTTGGAGCTCCGCCAAAAGTGGCGTCCAACATGGGCGCCCTGTTGGCCGCATTCGCCAATGACGTTGTCGCTCTTGGAAACGTGTTGAGGCTTGGCCCACTTCGTACGACGCAAGATTTGACTTTGATCTCCCAACGGAAAAGCAATCTGGGCTAAACAAATGACGACGAGCGCGCTCAAAAGGGGCTAGGATAAAAGGTACACCGTCGCCGTAGAGAAGGTTGAAGACCCTCCTGCGAACATAGAATCGCCGCCGCCGCCGACGCCGTATCGGCAACCGAAACCATGGTCCGGTGTTCATCCCCCATACGCCGCCGCTCTCCTATCGGCTTCCCGTCCGCGTTCACTTACCTCACCGCCGCCGTCGTTGCGTGCTTCGTCGCCGCTTTCTCCACTTGTGTCCTCGCGGCGCCTTTGGCTTCTTCCCGACGTCATGCCCTCCAAGGCCAGATTCCGCTCCTCAATGAGTTGCCCGAAGTAGAGGGCGGATTATCGATCGCTTCGGAAACCTCGTCTTCGTTACGGGCGGTTGGTTCAAATGGTTCAAAGTTGACGGGCCGGTTCCTGCATATCACGGACATACATATCGATCCTTGGTACCAAACCGGCACCACTGTCGGCTCTTCCTGCCATCAATATCCGGGCAGAGATTTTGTCGGGCAACAAAGCACCCCTGGGTTCGAGGCAACCAGGAAGTCGGGAGGTGACCCAGACGCTTTGGCGGGAGAGTATGGTTCACCTGGAAGCGGGTGCGATGCCCCTCTTGCACTCATTAATGAAACCTTCCGCTTCGTGAAAGATGGGCTCGATCGTGTTGACTTTGTGATATGGACGGGGGATAGTGCTCGGTAAGTTATTTGAATTTTTCACCGTTTTTTCGGGGTGCGGTGTACCATTGGGGAGAGATAAATGGACTTGATAGTTCCTGTCGTGAATTAGCTTTCCTCGCGGTGGGGGTGGAAACAGCTTGGCCTAGTTCTAATTTTCCCTTGTTGACGTTCCTGTTTACAGACACGATAGCGACCCACAAATCCCCCGCACAGCAGCCGAAGTCCGCGATCTCAACGCGATGGCTGTCGAATACATGCTCTCCGCATTCCCGCACCCGACCAACCCCCAAAAAGCATCCATCCCCGTTGTCCCCAACATCGGGAACAACGACATCACTCCGCACAACCAACTTGCCTACACCCCTGACGAACCAAATCCGACCCTTGATTTTTTCGCATCCGTATGGGAGCCTTTCATCCCCGCGGATCAGGTGCCGGTGTTCCGAAAGGGCGGGTACTTTTACGTGGAGGTGGTCCCCGATCAACTCATTGTCGCCTCGTTGAATACAATGTACTGGTTTAATTCGAATCGGGCTGTACCAGACTGCACGGATAGCTCTACGGCCGGCGGCGCACAACTCAAATGGTTGGAGGAGTCCGTGCTTAAGCCGGCGAGGAAACGTGGAGTATCGGTGTATTTGGAAGGGCATGTCCCGCCAAAGTAAGTTTGACGTGTTGGAGAACATACATTGACATTCCTTGTCGAGATTGCTCTCTGAATGCTAACATACATTTTCCCTCATTTTAGTGTGTTGAACTTCTACCAACAATGCTACATCTGGTTTGCAACCTTGGCCACGGAATACAACGACGTGGTTCTGGCCCAGTTTTACGGACATATGAATATCGGTACGTCCATTTGACTGTTTCTATCTCCATGCGACATTGTCCTTTCGTGATTTCTAACTCTGCTTCCCTCACATTCTTTCGTCCCACAAAAGATCACTTCTTCTTCCCCACCATAAACATGAAATCATCCTTCTCTCAACAAAAAGAAGCCTCAACCCAAACCTTCGCGCCCTCCCTCTCCCAAATCCTCGAATCGACCTCATCATCATCTTCATCATCATCTATGACAATACCCAACATCGCAGCGTCTTCCAAATCCGTCTCTGACTTCTTCGATTCCCTCCACCACCACGCATCAACACACTCCTTCTCAGTATCATCGCTATCATCATCACCCTCACTATTCCCGTCATCAATCCAACTCGACCCTTCAATTCCCATTCCGTCAGCAGGTCCATCGTGGCTCAACATCTACATCCAGTACCTTCTTAACCAGTACGAGTCCCTATCCGACTCAGACACAGATTCGGACTCCCACGTTAAGGGTGTACCCTCTGTAGTGCTCGTGAGCCCCTCAGTCGTTCCGGCGTACAATTCGGGGTTACGGGTATTCGAGTACAAAGTGAAGGAAACAAAAGAAGAGGGTGATGGTCCCGGGGGAAAGCGTGGTCGCCGGCGTGGGGGCGAAGACAAAGCGGGGACTTTGGAGGGGTACACGCAGTACTATGTGAATATTGCGCGGTGGAATCGGGTGGAGAGACGAATATTGGGACGTGATGAGTTTATTTATGAGGTTGAATACCGGTAAGTCTTTTCCTCCAACCCTCTATCTTACCCGCTTTCCCTACATCTCCCCGCGATTCCTTAGCTCTCACTTTGACACCCCAAATCCATCTTCCGAAAACTAAACCTCCACATTCACCCCTCCCCATCTTCTGCCCCCCCTTTCAGTTTCAACCTCGAATACAACCTCCCCAGCGCATCAACAACCTCCTACCTCACCCTCGCCCGCCGCCTCGTCGGCAAAGACGACAACGAAACAAAAGATGATATGAAAGCCCTGCAGCGGCGGTGGATTCGGAATATGGTTGTTGGGTTAGATGAGCGGTGATGAATCATAGAGAAGGGAAAAAAAGAGGTGGGAAGGGGGGGAGAAGGAAAAGAGAGTGAAGGGAGTGGGAGGAACCATTTAACCTATTTTTATTGAACATCTGATGCATATTGTAGTTATGAATATAAAACCATTTTGGAAAAAGTATATTTGAATAATCAAAGTCTGTCATGACAGGTTTCTGGTGTGTGCGGCCGGTTGGCTGACGTTCGGATGCTTTATCCCTTTCAAGACGCTCATCTTCGGCGCGCATCATTCAGCTTGAGCATCCTAGCGGCGCGAGCACCTCGTCGCACTTCGACAGTGTGAGAGGCACTGGTTATCTTCGAAGGCAGCATGGCGTCAGACGTCCACGGGCAAAGCAAGTCAGTCCGACGCCAGACAAGACACATTACACTGTGATCAAGCCGTTGAATGCGGACAAGAGCACAAGGAAACAGCCTAGTTCGCATTTTCAACTTTTAATGTGAAATTTACGCCCGCAGTGCCGTTTCGTATGCCTGCCTGTTTACTACCTACATACTGGTTCCCTTGCCGAAACCGCATGCCCATTGTTCTCGCCCAAAAATAAATAACCCCATCTCCCCAAAACATCTCTCCTATCTTACACCACTCATTTACATCTCCAACTTACTAAGCTCCAAAGCATACATCAACTCGTCTTCCTCCCCCCACGAAGAAGACAAAGACGGGTAAGCCCGTTGCTCCTGTCTCCGAGTCCTAGCAGACGGGCTGCTTCCACCACCACTCCCAACTGCTGCCGCAGATACCCGGTTCTGATTTGTAGGCGTCGGTGTCTTAATGATACTTGCATACGACATAGATTTGGGGGTCGTGCTGATACTGCTGTTCATGTGTTCGACTTGGTTAGGGTTACTGTTCTGTCTCATGGTGATGGGTGAGGAGGTGGCGGCGCTGGGTCCGGGATTTGTGGTTGTGGAAGGGGTACCCAACGAAGGCCAGGCAGTGTCGAGGACGGGTGATTTTGAAAGCAGGTCGGGTGTTGGGGATGGTCGGTCTCGAGTAGTCCTGGATAAAGATGGTCCAGATGTTGATTCGAGATCGTCCATACTGCCAGCAGGGAAGCCTTCGCTGCTAGAACTGCTCATTGGGTAGGTCGACGACGGAGAATCATCGCCAAATGTACTGCTAGTTGAGGACGAACCCCCCGTATCATGCAACGGGAACGGATCCCACGCCCTCGCTCCCACCGACGACGACAGCCGATCACCGGCCCCACCACCCTCAAACTCCACCCCCAAATTCGGCAGACTTCTAGACATCCCATCCTCCCCATCCAACATCCTCGGATCGAACTCAGCCTCCTTCTCATACTGTTCCAACGAAACCATCATCGCATAACTAAGCAGTTCCTCTTCCGTCAAACCGTCGGGTCCTGCAAGTCCGCTGATACCGCCTGCACTCCGGAATTGCAGCTTCGAGACCCGCTCTTGGTACTCTCGTTCACTTTCGACTTCTTCTTTACCCTCTCGGATATCGCCCTTGAGGTCGTTCGGGAACTGATACACCAACTTTGACGCACGACCACCGCTGCGTCGACGTGAGGAAGGTGTCGGTGCAGGAACATAAATCCATCCTCCACTCCCCCCAGCACCCCCGTTTGTCGCACCAGCAGTAGTAGTGTTATAAAGGACCGACGGAGATGGTTGCCGATTTCGTGTGTCAAATTTGGGGGTGTACCCGCGACTTGCTGCAGACGTAACGATGGGATGGAAGTTCCAACTCTTGACCTGGTCACCAACTAAAGCGATAATCTCGTGTCTCCCCGTCCACAATTTCCGAACCGCGCGGCGGTTCCAGAGATCGTCAGTCATGATGGGGGTCTGTGCGGCGTTCCCGGCCGCTCCATTCAGCAATTGAGTTGAATTCACGTTTGTTCCTCCTGATCGGCCAACTTTCCGCACAGTCAATGTGCGAATTACTTTGCCAGTTAGGAGGTTCCAGACTTTGGCGTTCCCATCCAATGCTGCAGAAACCATTTTGAAACTGTCAAAGTGGAGTTCGGTGATAGGACTTAGATGTGCGCAAGAAATGACTTGGCGTGGTTTCAGGACTGAGGAGGTGGGTATCGCTGGTTGAACCGAATCGCTGCTGCCCGTAATCATCTCTGGAATGTCCCAAAGGCAGATGGTACCCATGACATCCCCAGTCAGTAGCACATGACTGACTCGTTTCGTGGAAATTGTGAAGGGCGATGGTGGTAGTGATTCTGTCACCTCTCGGTCCCAACATGCAGTCGTCAGTTCCACAGAATGTCCATTAGCGAAGGTGTTCACTGATGCACCTTTCGTGATATCCCAGCGACGCAAACTTGTTTCGGGGGTTGCACATGTCAACGATACGCAGGTCATGGTGAATGGATCGTAGAGGATTTGGTGGAGCGGTCTGCTGTCATTGTGGTTCAGGATACGTGAGGTAGGGATAGGTGCGGGTACGCTTGCTTCTGGATTGATTGTGGTGAGGTTAAGGTCCCATACGAGAAGCTTTCCGCGAGATGTACCGGCCACAATGTGTTGCTTTGCGTTGACTGCAAGACACAAGGTTGCTTCCCCGTTTCCTAAATAAGGCAAAACGCGTTCAATAAGAAAGTTTGTTGTTGGCGAGGGGCATGCAAGCGTGGCGCAACTCCGCCGGCCGAATCTCTGGACGGCAGAATTTGCATTACATACCAACAAGTCGCCGTACGCATTTCCGATACTGGGTATCCCAAACACACACACTCCCATCTATGCTCCCAGAAACAAGCAAGTTACGCACTCCAGGTACCCACGACAAACACGATACTGTGTCAGTGTGAGGTGAGTCCGACAAAGGTGTGGCCGCATAATCGCCCCAATTCCTTAATCCTGAGATTGATGCGACACCGACCATTCCGGATTGATAGCCGAACGCAACCCTTGCACTGAAAGAATCAGAACAGGAGCCAAGCATTTCAATATGCTATTTTCAACTCCCAGAGAACCGTTGGGCATTATACCGACACGACTTACTCATCGAATTTCAGTGCAGAGATTTGCATCGGCACTAACTCTCGGCTGGCAAATATTTTGCTACGGTCCACCTTGCCAGTGAACGGATGACATATCGAGACAACGCCTTCACAAAATCAAACCAAAGACACGGTCGATGTTAGCGATCAATTCTATCAAAGTGGATAGAGCACCCAGAGCAAATGCTATGAAAGATGCCGTACCCGAATCTAATGATCCCGCATACACTCTCTGGTTCTCAAAATCAACGTAAATTTCATCAAGGGTGCTGATGTGGGGATGGGGATTGAATCGCACCACTCGCTGTCCTTTGGACCAATGCCTGTCGGTTATCATTGAAAAGGAATGAATATTCCGTGATGGTGCACAAATCAAACCAGTTTTGGCGCCATTCCTTCAGCTTACCTCAGTAATAGAGTTCGCTCGATATATTCGAATTTCCAGCTCGATTTATTCATTCGCCTTTTCGCCCGAATAAAATGACCCATCAATCCACCGGTACCATTGCATACAGCTCGGCCAATTGCCCCGGACGCAAGAACGACCTCCCAGTTCCGCCCAGCCGCTCAAAACATCAGCTAACATACCGAATGGGTAGGCACCCAAAATAGAACTCAAAAGCGAGTTTCCAACAAGCGTCGTCTTTGATAAGATGGTTCCAGCGCTTGCACACAAGAGCGGCGGATTTCTGTTTGTCAAAAACAAGGAACGAAAGGAGTGAATCAAAGGTCGGATCAGGTTATTCACATAGAGGGTATTACACCGGTGAACAAGAGAGTGAGATACATACAAGCTGTGTCGGCTCCAAGTTCGCGAGGACGTGAATAAGAATTTCGTTGGGAAGCATTTCAAAGACGCGGGTCCTTTCAAAACAAAACAAAACGCATCCGCGGTTGGTATCCAAGTTCTCACTATTCCCAAGCCAAGAAATCTATGCTCAACCTCACGATCTGCACCATCAAACCCCCGCCAGAAACTCGTTCCCTTCTCCCACGCAAAACTCACTTGCTCCTGGTTAAAGACAATCTGTTCTTCCAAGCATTCTTCCGGTCCCACGAAGTACCCGACCGCTCAGAGCTTATCGACCCACTTTTCCAGCTACTTGATGAACGTGGACCATTCTTTGAAGGTGTTCCGTCCGCGGCAGGGGCCACCCCGGCGAGACTCTGTGTGTCTTCGGAAGCCGTCATCGACACAACCTATGATGGTACAGCGCAAACGTTTTGCTCCGCGCTCCGAAATGGGGACCTGAACAGTTAATGAGGTTGCGTCGTGAACGGTCCGTACGGTGCACGGGGTTGTGAAGTCGAATTGCCTGAACCGGCGATGGTGACGCGGCGGAGGAGAGCAAAGGGTGATCTATTTTGAGTGACTTTCTCACGAGAAAAATGGGGCGGCGTTTCACCGAAATTCAAGCCAATCAGAAAATGCGATTTGATCACGGGATTTTTTTCTAACCCCGCACAGGCGCGCTCTGCAGACTCACAAACTCCGCGACACACTCCTTTCAGTGACCTATCGACTATTAGTCTTTTATTACCCTTATTATCTTTTTTTCTTGCACGATAAGGACTTGTTAGGTGGCGGTCCAATATTGGTAGCATAAGCATTTTCGCAGTACATCACCGCCAAGTGTGCCAGGAGTATTAAATTCACAATTTCAAGAGGTTCTACCTACCAAGAGGTCCAAAGCATTTGTTCATAGGTATTTAAATTCAAAGAGGTTCATTTATCCAAGTCGTACTCACGCCAGGACGTTGCAGGCTTTTCGACCTTCATCTCACCTCAAATCTCCATACTCTTTTCTTCTCAATAATCTCCAAACTCGTCTCCCAAAGTCTTTCACTCTCACTCTCATCCAAACATGCCGGATGGCGATCAGAATTCAACAAAATCTGGCTCGGGATGTGTTTCAAAGCCCACGCCCTCGTCTTAACCTTCCCGCCTTCGGTCTTTCCGATACCCCCCAGCCAACACCAGAATTTAGTCCAGATGCCGATGAACCCTCCGTGGGCGGTTGGACCAATGTACTCTCCGCGCAGCGATTTGCGTTCGATGTCAGCGTGACAGGCAGCGTAGAGTTGCGATGTCGCGCCGAGGATGGGGGGAGTTGCCATGATGTGAGCAAATATTCTGATGAGATGGGCGGTGAATCCTTTGGGGAGTTTGGCGGCCCCATCGGTCTAGAGTGAGCGGAAGAAAACCGATGGATTGATTTTGAAAAGAATACATTTAGCATCAGAACCACGAGGGAAGGATACAGGATCAGATGTGAGAAACCAAAGCAGATCATAGCCAAGTTTCTTCTTGAAGCTTTACCTTACTGAACCCAGGATGCGTCGCATTCACATATACCCCAGGCACATCTTTCAATTTCCTCGCCAAAGCCTGCGCAAACAAAATATTCGCCAGCTTGCTTGTACCGTACGCCTCGTACCCAGGATTCTCTTTCCCCCACAAGTCACTCCAGTCCGTCGTCTTGAAAGACTTGAATGAACCTCGTCGGTGGGCTTCAGAGGCGACGATGACGATGCGAGAGGGAGTGGAGGATTTGATGATGTCGAGGAGGCGGAGGGTGAGGTAGAAGTGGGCGAGGTGGTTTATGGCTAAGTTGGCCTGGTGGTTGGAGCGTGTTGATGAAGATTGTCAGATCTGGTTCATGTCACAGCGACGTAGAGACTGGATGCAATATCTTACCTCAATGCCATCCGCGGTCAAAGGTGGCTCAGAAAAAACTGCACCAGCATTATTCACCCTATATCCAACGATATCACCAAGTCAGTGCCTTTTCAACGCTGCCTGAACCCCCCTCCTCCCGAATCCCCCTCGCTCATCCGATGAACCTTACAGAATATGCAACTTCAACCCCTTCGCGCGAAACTCATCCGTGAATTTCTCCACATTCTGCAAACTCGAAAGATCGCAAAGCATCCACTCCACTGGTTTGATTTCACCTCCATCCGCATGATGTTGTTTAACGATAGTGTTCAGCTTTTCAGTGGCGGATTGTAAGCGTTCTGCGGAACGGCCGGTGATGATAACATGAGCGCCATTTGCCTGCAGGATTTGAAGGAGAAGAGGTTGTTTGTTGGTGATTTGGATTGCTGCAGGAGAGGAAACGAAGAGACGGGTGACGATGGGTTATAGCTGAGGAACGTGGACAATTGAACTTACTGCCAAAACTCTCGCCGTCTTCGAACCCGCAGAGATAAAGTAAGATGAAGTCCATATCAATCAGTACTCCAGATGTCAAGAATTTTCATACTCCATGCATATGTCCAACCTACAGTCCCCTCCCCCCTCCCCTTCCTCAACAAATGGAGTTCCTCTCCCGAAAATCGTCCTCCCAACATTATATGCCAGACGACCATCAGAAAATCAAGAAAGTGAAACCGTCTCGCACCTCAAATCCGAGCCCCGCGTTTCCACCTGTAACCACGGCAACCTGCAACAATAAAACGCAAGTGAGACATTTGTGTCGAGCCATTACCATTCGCAAAGCACATGGAGCCGACACCGTCCGACGCCGTCAGTCCGGAAAGCAATCACACTTACCTTTCCCGACAAGTTCGGGATAGAGTCCAGTAACGACGTCATGTCGATGACGGGCGCGCGGGTCGTCAAATGTCAAAATCGTGGAGAATTTGTGTTTCTACGATCTACCCACGATTCAGACTTGCAGAACTCAGTTTATGGTTCGCGATCGGACCTTCTCAGCTGTTGCCTCCCTCTCAGAATGAGAGACTGGATGCTTGGAAATGCTTTCACACAGTCTTGTACCCTGCACTTGCGCATTGCATGCATCAGGGTTAGGGTTGCGAATTAAGTTGGAAAGGACAAGCGGACTTCGAATTCAGTGTTTTGGACTCTGGTTTGGACTTTTTGGAATAGGTAATCTGGTTTGAGAATCTGAACTTCTTTAATGAAGATGATTTTGGAACACAACAACCGTGGTCTCAAGATGTCAGGTCCTCTGAGCGCTCACGGCACATTTTGAATTCGTTGCACAAGCGGCCCCTTTTTTGGTTCTGCTATGTATTCAGAACTGGTTGAACGGTTTGCACGGTTTGGTCATTTGTTCAGAAAAAAGGCGTCGTACTCCACGTTTCAACCCCACTCTGGCGTTGTCTTAGAGCTACGAACAGACGCGTACACATTCACTGTCATCTGCCATCGATTCTGTGACTCTGTGAACTCACCACAGCCAGGAAATCCTCGGGCTGAAACCGTTCATACCCCCGATATCATGTTTGATATCACGATGTTATCCGGTTCAATTATGTTCCTGTAAGAAAAAAGAAAAAAGAACTCTATGAGTCAGACAGTCGGAGTCCTGAAACGCAACAATGCCAAAAAAAGTAGCTTCACTGTCGGCTTGATCAATATCAGTATAAATAAAGGTAATTTGTGGGGGCGAGTGGACATTCCGATCCCAATACGCATCCAAACACACAAAAGTCGAACATAAGCGATCAAAGGACAGAAATGAAGTTAACCTCTGGATCCAGTCTCCTCCTCGGTACCCTCTTCTCAGCCCTCATCTCAACCACTCCAACCTCGGCCTCCCCAACCACCTCCCTGGAGCTCACCAAACGACAAGCAGCAGCAGGTGACTGTACCTCCACCGGCCACGCCAAATACTACGCCAAACGCGAACTGGGTGGCACCGAAGTATACTTTACCCTCCGTGTTCCCAACAGGGCTGATCTCTCCGAAGCCGCCTGCGAGGCGACAGTCCTTGGGGGGACCACACTCGAATGCACCTGCTCCTTCACGTCCAACATGTTTGCATCTCCGAGCTGGGGGTGTGTATCCCGTATTGTGGCGAATGAGGAGGGTGCGGCGACCTTGCCCGGGGAGGTGACCCTGCTTTGGACGGGATCTGCGGTATTTAGCATATGTGGGGCGACGACATGGGTTGATACGCAAAATAGCTTTTGTAAGGAGGGTTCAAGGAACTGTAGGAAGGAGGATTTCGCTGTCACTGTTTGAAAGTGGTGACGGAATTCGGTCATCGCAACGAGTCTGACTGTGTGAGGTGGCTCTTAATGCTGGAGATGCAATGGTGATGGGATGGTTATGGAGTTTGTTTTTTCAGTTTTTCCAAAATGTAGTAAAATATAAGAAAATGCGAAGCTGTTGCAAATTGCAATGAAGTGAAAAGAAGAAGTGAACCGGGTCTTCTCATTGTCTGATCAACCTTACCATACCTTGCTTTTTTATCATCGCTTGAAAGTGACGGATTCGAAAACTGTTCGTCTCCCCACTTGTGTTACATTTTTCGAACTCCGCACCCTCACATGTAAAGTCAAGGAGAGCAGACGAGGCTCGAACTGTTCCTCCTCATCCGGTCATACCTGTGGGTCCACCTCAGTCCAGCCCTGTTCATTAACTCATTACCGATTAGCCTTTTCTAGCCGAACAATACAGTCTTATGGTACTGCAACCTTAGGGCAAACGCGGAACGCCCTCTTCGAGTACACGGTACTAACAGAACATCTTATCAGTCTTCCAAATCCATTTTTCTTACGGTGTTCCTGTCTCGTTGCTTGTGTACAGCAGTCTGCAAATTCATTTATCCTTTTCATGCCCGCGGACGAAAAAAGTGGATATAGAGCCTCCAATTTTTGAACGCATACTGCGCTTTGGAATTGAACCTAAGTCTATTCAAGATCATTTCAGCATCAGTCTCTCAACGACTAGGATTATCAGAAAAGTGCTGTCGACCCGCCCATAATTTTTGTATTATACGCACAGCTGCAATTGTCGACTGTCACTGCTCCATCTGGTTATTTGAGAGGACTGTTTCCAGCAATTACAAGGACCCCAGCCCCTCTGAAAATTCTACAAGGACCCCAGCCCCTCTGAAAATTCTAAAATTTGACGCAGTTTGAAATCTTCAGACGGACCAACAGGACAACCACACCAAATAACAGTAATCGGAATTATGAGGTGCGCAATATAAACTCGCGCTCAATACGCAGACAACCTGTGGATGAGATTAAAAATGCTGTGCCCTGGAATCGAACCAGGATCGTCTCGGCCACAACGAGATATACTAACCATTATACTAGCACAGCTTGCTATGTGCACGCGTATGTAATATATTGACAAAATGCAATAATTTTTCAACCAATCGCATTTTCGTGTTCGAGTTGTGTTTTGGCTATTTCGACCCTAACCCTAGCGTTTTGTCCCACTTTCCCACCTCTCCCACGACGTTATGCTTGAATGATGTAGGCCGTCCGACGGTTCTCCCAAGATTCTCCCAAGGTTCTCCCAAACATGACACAAGCAAAGACCTGAGCAAAGACGTCCAAATCAGCGTCCACTCTCGAATTTCATAGTTCACTAACTTCGTTTCCTTCCCACTTCGCCGTTCAAGTTTACCCTTGCTTCACATCCCCTCTTCCCTTCATACCGTTCTCCCTCACTCAGTCCCCTTTTACTCATCGCATATTTGATCAAACCATCTATCCAACACACAATTACATTTTCGCAACCTTCTCATTACGCGTTATCATGTTATTTCCTTACTTCTCATCACTATTCACAGAAATACAAACACAAACAACAAAGAAAAACTAAACAAAACCAAAAGGAGGGGCTTTTTCTTGAGGTTCACTAGGTTTCACCAACATAAACCGGTCGAAACAGAAAAAAGCAGAAAAGGATAACGGGAAAGACAAAAACGGAAGCGAAAGAACAAATATACATTAGGAAAAAGAAAGGAGAGAGAGGAAGAGGAAATAGAGAAAGAAGGAATGAACAAGATGTAGAGATACCACAAAACAAAACTCCATTTCACACTTCATCCATTTAGTGGAAACCCAACAAAAAGCAAGAAAGGAACAAAATGACAGACGCACAAGTACAACGTGTGAGAAGGTCACAGAGGACAGAGATGAGGAAAAGGTCCAAAATGCGGTTGGAGCCCAATACGGGCGCCAACCTCCCAACACGAAAACTCGGAGCCGAGACAGGGTGAACAACAAACCCCTCCCATAAACACACATCACACCATACCACCACATCACCACACACATCACCCCTCATACTCTCAAATCCTCGCCAAAATCACCCCACCACCCCTCACTGCACATACAAATTAACAAC
>JADGJF010000630.1:0-16936 GCA_027596845.1 Quaeritorhiza haematococci | reverse complement strand
ACGACCTCCCCCTCTTCCACCCCCACCTTCTCACATGTTCTCCGGTAAAGGCGGTGGGTTTCCCAGGCCCCCGTCAGGGCTACCACCACCACCCTCTAGTTCAAAGATTCCCACGCCGGCGGTACCAATCGAAGTTCCGGTGAGTCAAATCTTTCCGTCTTATCGGGAATACTTTGTTTGTTGTTTCATCTGATAGTGGGTGTGTGTTCTGAAACTGATATTTGAATTCCCATCTCGTACATTCTTCTCGATCTACCTTTTTGGCAGAAAACACTCCCCCCACCCCCACCAAGCCTGATGGCTCGCGATGGGAAGACAGCCATCCTACCACCACATCTAAAATCCCGCCAAAATTCACCACCACCTTCCGAATCTCGTTCAAATTCACCACCACCTCCTCCAAAACCCCGTCCAAAATCGCCGCCACGTCCCGAATCCCATTCAAATTCACCACCATCACGCCCCAAATCCAGCGCAAATTCACCACCTCCTCCCGAATCCCGTTCAAAGTCACCACCACCTCGTCCGAAATCCTCTTTAATCTCTCCCCCTCCCATATCTTATTCAAACTCACCGTCATCTCCCCAATCGCCGCCACCACCTCCTCCTCACACCTCAATAGATCCTTCACCATCAACGTCTTCCTCGTCCCCGTTGAGCAAAGCAAAAGAGGATATAATACGGCGCCAAGAGGAACCATCTGCATCTCCCGCTCCAACCACTCGCTCTGCGACGGAGGTGGCCCAATCAGCATCAAGTGCAAAACTAACGTCGTCAGGCAAGAACAAAGCCGAAGCTGAACTCGACAAAGCGATCAAAGTTGCTTCCACGTCATCTTCTTCATCCATGACGAAAACGACCATAGAAAGGAAGTTGACAACAGAAAACAGACACACGACTTCAACTCCCTCTGATCCCCTCTTGCAAAGCCCAACTGAGCGCACTAGTTCTTCACGCCCCCCGCATGCGCTTGAGAAGGCGTCCTCTACGTCCTCTTCCTCTGTCCGGCCGCTGCCTATTTCCCGCATTGCTGGCGACACCGCACACAAAAGAAGCAGCAGCGTCGGGACCTCCAGCAGCATAGGAGACCGGGGGGCTGGTATTGGAGATCGACCGCCCAACCCTGCAGGAAAAGTTGCCACTCCTCTGATTGACAGCTACCGCCCTGGAGAGCGCGATAAAGAGAAGAAAGAGAAGCCTATAATCGACAGTTACCGACCTGGGGAACGGGACCGCGACCGGGACCGCGACCGGGATAGGGAGTACTACCGCGACAGCAGAGATCGAGACTACCGCAGTGGCGACACCTGGGAACGTGACCACCGTGACCGCGATCGAGATTACCGCGACCCACGGGATCGTGATTACTACAGTGAACGCGATTACTGGGAACGGGATCGGGATCGAGAGAGGGACAGGGGATACCGCGACACGTGGGAACGAGACCGAGACTACCGTGATCGTGAATACTACCGGGATGGGGATTACTGGGAACGTGAGAGGTCGTGGGAGAGGGGAGGAGAACGCGATCGTGATAGATGGGATCCACGCGACTATAGAGATTACGAGAGGGATTACGGATGGGAGAAGGATGTGTACAGCAAACCTCAAAAAGATTCAGCTTATAAAGAAAGGGAGTCAAATAAGGATAGAGACACTTACCGAGACCGTGACCGAGATCGGATACGTGACGCTCGGGACTATGGACCGACTGAACAGGGGCGAGACAGTACGGATGCGAGGAGGGGTAGCGTTAGCACATCGTCGACAACGGGACGGGTAGAGAGACCTGGATCGGAACGACGTGTCGAGGCTCCCCCTGTGAAACGAGAGGCGACAGAAAAAACTGCGATTTTTGATGTGCATAATTCTGATCAGATGGATGAACGTGATGGTGGGCGGAAAGTGGATGAGAAAGAAAAGGAAAAGGGTAAGAGCAAGGTCAAGCACGATGCAGTACGAGCGGACGTGAGCAGTGATGAGAAGGAGGTGAAGGAAGAGCAGATTAAGTCGAAAGAAGACGAGAAGAAAGGCGAGGATAAAGATGTTGAGATGGCCAATGAAAGAGTCACACAGTCAAGCGATGACGCGATGAAGATTGAACCAGAAAAGGAGGAAAGAACGGGAGCTGATGGAGGCACAAGGGATGGGAAGGATAAGGATGAGGACTCCGCGACTGTCGTTCCTTCGTCAAATCGGTCCGACATGAAGGAAAAGGGTGCTCCAGCTTCGCCATCGAAACCTGTTCCAGTTGCTGATATGAATGAAAACTCGATGGACATCGATCATGTAACCGTCCAGGAACACTCGGAGATGAATGATACGGTGCGCGCCACGCCCTTGCAGAATTCATATGCACAAGCTGAAGCTAAAGCGGAAGATCACAGGAACGAGCGAAAGGACAGCATTGCTCCGATGGATGTGGATGACGAGCCGAAGAAGACGATTGAGAAGGTGGACCAGGAGAAGAAAGAGCTCAGCGAAAGAAAAGAAAAAAGGAAGCGAACAGAAAAACTGGAGAACATTTCTAAGATTGATGAAAAGCATGGGGAGAAGCACACCTCCGATACCGTTTCCCATCCCGAACCGAGCAAAATTCATGAACCGACACCCCGGGATCATCCGAAGGGTATGGCACAAAGTGTGTCTGTCCAAAAAGCAGTCACAACCCCAACAGCGACAACGACAGCGACCGACACCTCTGTAACTGCAGCAAAAGCAGAAGCACCGAAGCCACGGCCTCGGCCGGTGGTTGACGAATCCATGCTCCGACGGTCGACAGACATACTCATCAAAGACCTGGCGGGAGTGTTCATGAGGGATGTCAAGAATCGTGTGCTTGTGCCGCTTATCTCTGAGTTCTTGAGTAAACCTCCTCCGACTTCAGCGACCAGAACACTCCATACGCCCATGAAGGGTATAGGCAGTGTCGGGTCAGAGGATGTGCAGATATCTGCTTCCCCGTCCCGAATTGATCGCCGTGACGTCGGTTCCAGCGGTGTTGGTCGGGAAAATGTTACGAAGGATGCGACCAAAGCCAAAGACGAGAAGGACGTCGCTAAACAGCATGAGGGAACTGCGGGTGCAGCTGGTTCGAGCCGTGCTAGACCGAAGGTTGCAGATCCCAGCACCCCAGTCAATCGCGAAACTGGAACCAAGGTAATCGATAAGTCCACCGTCATAGATCACGGCATACCGGATATATCGTCGACGCGATCAACCGATGAGATCTCGAGTAAGCGCAATAAGCTTTCCTCGCCAATGCGAAAGGAGTGGAGAGACCGTGACGAGAAGGTTTCATCCAGTGCTGCTGACCGTGACAAACGAGTACGGGAAGCTGGAGAAGGAGGTGCCTCCTCAAATGCAAAAACAGCGATCGTCGCTCCCGTCGCCACTCGCATCGCAGCATCAACTGCCGCCGACTCGATGCAGAAGGAGGGGAAGGAAAAGGATTCTGCACCACCAGTGATGAAAAAGACGGCACTGCCAAGTTTCAAAAAGCGAAAGATCGTTCCCCCTCCTGTAATTCCGACACCTACACCGCCCATGCCGTTCATGTCTCCTGTAGTGGCGCATTCTTATTCGCATTCACCTGTTCCGTCGTTGAGCGGGAGCGAAAAAGCTGGGAGGGAGGACAGATCAAAGGGGCCCGTCGGTAAGCAGGAAAGAGCGAGGGAAGAGAAGTCGAGGGAGAGGGAATCAGATAGGGAACGGGAGAGGGAACGGGAAAAGGATCGAGAGAAAGAACGTAAGAAGGCTAAGAAGCGGGAACGCGAGGATAGAGAAAGGGAGAGGGAGCATATGGACAAAGACAAGGTGAGAGAGAAAGCCAGAAAGCAACGGTCTGAGATCGCGGATCTCTTCTCCAGTGCCAGCGAGGCGGCGGAAAGCGAAGACGAGCGGAAATCAAGTGAACGACCTGGTCCTCTTGCCAAAATTTCCAAGAGACGCGGCATGGTCTTGTCTTCGGAGAGCGAAGATGACGGTAGAACCAGTAGCGAAGAACGGAGGGAGAAGCTGAAACGAAAGCAAAAGAAGAAGGAAAAGGAGAGGGAGAGGGAGAGGGAAAAGCTTGCGTCGGTGCTTGCTGGGGTGGTCTCCACACCGGCTTCTTCGGGGAAAGCACCACTTAAAGGATCTTTGCAGAGCAAAGCCTCGATTTCTAACAGCAGGCCTGCGTCTGAAGAGGAAGCAGGCGATGCATATGACAGCAATCGGGACCAGCGAAACAAGGACGAAGACAGGAAACTTGGGAAAGAAAAGAAGAAGCGAAAGGAGAGGGCTGGATCATTCGCTATTCCGGCTGGACTCGGTATTCTGGGGTTGGATGTGAAACGGGCCGCATCGCCATCGCCTATGGAGGATGATGCGTCTTCGCGTATGAAAGAGAAGGGGAAGATCAAGGATAAGGAAAAGGAGAAAGAACAAGAGAAGGAGAAGAAAAAGATGATAGCTCAAGAAGACCGGGATAAGGATAGAGAGCGCGAAGTCAACAAAGACAAGGGCCGTGACGATCATGGAAAGGAGGAAGAACAGCATGCGGAGGCAGTGACGACGAAGGTCGAGGGAAGGGAGTTGGCGAGGAGTTTGTCGGCCGAGTTGGAGGAGGCCTTCATGGATGTTGAAGAAGTCAAGGATGGCGACTATCTAAACACGAATGAAGGTCCGGTGAGCGCGACGGCAGTGGGCTTAAAACCCGAACCCGACGGTGACGCTGCGACTGCCCCCCGTGTAGCTGCCACGGCGGCGCCCCCGAGAATTGTGGATGTTGATGAGGGGGCTGAGAGTGGACTAGGACTCAGTGGTGGGAGAACGGGAAAGTCCTCCAAAAAAAAGCGGAAACGTGGTACCCGCGACAGGGAAGGCAGTGTCGCGTCTATCGCTTCTTCGACGGCCGCCTCGCCTCGATTGTCGTCCCTTCTTGATGATTCAAGTACCGGCGAATCTGGAATACTAGCGAAGGAGACAGTGCCAGAGGCGGGCGAAGAGTCTGGAGAGCCGGGTATCGAATGGATTCAGCCTCCACCCCGGCAAAGCCTTGTTCTTGATTCGGAGGATAGCGGAGATGAGGAGACGCTACGAAACTTCGACTGGGTTGAGGCTCTCAGAAAACGGTGGCAAGAGGTTGAGGCTAAGCGAAAGAAGAAGAAGACGACAGCGCTTGCGAAAGGCGGTGAAAATGCGGGGGAGGTCAACGGCGCAGTGGTCACTCGCAGACGGAAGATACGAAGGCGGGATGCTGGAAGCGTCCTCTGGGATCTCTTGCGCGATGACGGGCCTGATGGTAGAAAAAGAAAGCGAGCTGTCAGTGGCGAGGGAGAAGATGGATTGACACCACGCAAGACAAAACGCAGGAGAAAGACCGACATGGCTTCGTTGCAGGAAGATGATTGCAATGCGGATGATGGTGAGGGCGATGATGAAAGTGATGGTGCTGGTGTCGCAACTGGGTCACACAGCTCGCCGAATCGCGTCACCAAACGTGATGATGTCGGTGACGTTGAGGTTGTTTTGGAAGATGTCTGGGATACTGAGGACGATTTGATCGCGGATGAGAGCGATGGCTTGGATGAGTTCGATTTGGAAAGTGTATGGGGGGTGATGAAAAATGCTCCGCTGGCTTCTTCTCCAGCGAGTACCAGGGACCTTGTGGAAAGGTTGACGGGCGAGGTACCTCCCGGTAAACAAACATCCGGTGGGAAGAAACGGAGAAGACATGCTGCGGGTGGGAAGGCTGTCCCTGCTGCTGCTTCTACAGCGAGGGGTGTGAAAGGGTTACGTGATGGACAGGAATCCGAGGTGGAGAAGTCGGATGGTGGAGTTCAGACGGATGGTGAAGCTACCCTTGTCACCGTCATGTCCGATATTACCAACAAATCAGACTCAAACAACGCCGAGGCTGTTCAACTGGATGTGGTTGCAAACTTAAAAGACCTCAACCACAACAAAGCAAGGCGATTTGTTGATTCCTTGGTGGACGTTCACCCGATTCAAGATACCGAAGACAGGTGGTTCATCCTAGGAGCGCTTGTCGAGGCAGACAAACGACGACACAGATTGCGGACACGCACGGAGAGACGGAAGATTGCGATTGAGAGGAGGAGAATTGAGAGAGAGCGGGCTACGCAATGGCAAGGACCTTTTGGTGGGGAATCGGGGCAGCTTGCCACAATTGCCAGAACTCTAAAGGCTTCCAAGGAGGTCGATTATGGATTTGAGTTGCGCGGGTGGGGTGTATGGTGGGGAGATGGCTGCGTTGTTGATGAAGAATGTTCGGATGCAGGTGAGGTTCAAAAGCAGACTTCGGAGAGATTTTTTCGAGTGACTTGCTTGTCAGGCCAATGGTTTGACTCACGATTCTTCTGTTTTATTTTTTCAATCATCATATGAAATTAACCCAAAGAAGACTTCGACAGTGATATCCTCATCTCAGATGAAGAGACTGAAGACGTACCCGGATTGGTCCAAGATGGACAAGAAGTCGATGCAAGTCTCAATGTGCCAGGTATCGCTCCACACAAAACGGGATCTGCCCGTACGGAAGGGTATTACAAGATCCCGGATACCGTCAAAGTACATTACCTCCAGCAAGACAGTGAACGCGGCGCCTCAACAAGGGCTGTGGGTGGAGGTACTGCCGGCTCGGGAAGTGCTGGTGGGATGGTTGGAAGTGGGGGCGCGTCAACCCTTGCTGCTTTGGGCGGTGGATCCCTCGGGTCTGGTTCTGGAAGCGGTGCACCGGGCTTTTCGTCGCGTGCGAACAGAATCCACCATCGAAACCTCGCTTTTAACCTTGAAACTCAGAAACGACTCCTTGCAGCTGCTTCGTCGTCATCGTCGTCCGCTGGTGGAAGTGGCGCTGGCACCGCGGGCGGTGCTAACAACGGTTCTGCAGGAGGAGGTGGTGGTGGCGGGGACGTTGGGGAAGCTTTCACGGCATCACTACTTGACACGTCGGATATCCTCAAGTTCAACCAACTCAAGGCACGCAAGAAGCAACTCAAGTTCGCCAAGAGTACCATCCACGACTGGGGACTGTTCGCGTTGGAGAAAATCGATGCGAATGATATGGTCATTGAGTATATTGGGGAGATCATTCGGCAGAAGGTGTGTTTGCTTCGTCATCTTTTTCCCATTTGTTTCGCTCTTCCGTCATCGAAAGGAAATGATGAAGACGTGAAGATAAAGTCGGAAGTTCAAAGCTTGGACAAGAAACTCATGGCCCCATTCACCCATTCACATCTCTCTTGTTAACAATGAAAATTTCAAAGGTTGCCGACCATCGTGAAAAGCGATACGAGAAAATGGGTATCGGCAGCAGTTACTTATTCCGTATCGACGATGATACTATTATCGACGCGACGAAGATGGGGAACCTGGCTAGGTTTATCAATCATTGTTGCGATGTAAGTGTTCTTGGTTTTCTGACGCTCCAGATCATGTTTTGTCAACGCGTCTGACGTGGCTGTATTCTGATTTTGATTCCCCTCTCCTCCTCAGCCCAACTGCAATGCGAAAATCATTACAGTCGACGGCCATAAGAAGATTGTCATATATGCGAAAAGGGACATTGAAGAAGGGGAGGAGATCACCTATGACTATAAATTCCCCATTGAAGATGAAAAGATTCCGTGTTTGTGCGGGGCTGCGGTATGTTAACAAATCCTTTGTCATTCTTCACTATATCAATCTGTGTGGTTCTTTGATGATCGGCTTAACTAAATGTATATTTCGATTTTTGGCTGTTTTGTTATTTTCCCCGGTCCACCCTTTTCTAGGCTTGCCGCGGTTTCTTGAACTGATGAATCCGTCCTCGAAAAATCCACACGAAACAACCAACACCAACCACTTCGACACCATTTCATATACCCCCATAACACATCAGCACCTGCGTTTTCCCATATGTGGTTAGTTGCTTGATCCACTCAGCTATTTTATACATGTAATATCGATGTACATACTACTATGTCAGATTACCTGGAGACTGGATGTTGAAGAAAATAGAGAAAATGATCTTCAAGAAATATGGTTTTTAGAATGTTTCAAAATGATGTTCTCTGTTCCGACTTTCCACTCGCATTCAAATCCCGACGGGAATTTGATAGCCTTCTTGGATTTGCTGCAGTATCTTTTCTTCAAGAATGATGACACAGCAACGCACTCACACACCCAGAAACTCAGGAATGTGACCTTTTTCGTTTTCGTAATCACAATATACATATTTTCCATCTCTCTAAACTATTAAACTGAGTCGTTAAAAAAGAGAAAAAGCGAAGGAAACTATCTCGGATATTTTGCAAAAACACTTATTCCAAACTAATAAAGAGAATAAATGCATCTTTCCTTGTTCAATCCCGTGCACCAGCACTCAGAAATCATATGTCCCCTTTACCCTTCAACCCCTAGCCCTCCATCTGACCCTCCGAAACATGCATCTGCAAAAGCAACGCACTAGCCACCACCTGCTTCTTCGTCCCCCTCCTCCTCCGTCCTCGAACTGCCTCCTCCTCCATTCCCCCCTCCACACCACCCGCAGCTGTCGGCAAAACCCCATCAACCCACACCCGATGCGACACCAACAGCGGCTCCGCAAACCCCGGATCTGCAGGCACAACATCCAATCTCCGTTTTCTCAAATCGGCTAGAGTGAGTCGGTGGGATTCAACGCCTGGGACGCGGCTCAGGGATGCGTCGCGGATGCGGGGGTGTGAGTGTCGGCGGCGGGGCCGTAAGTTCGGGTTGCTGGGGTTTTGTGAAGGTGATAATTCGGTGTCGGAGACGTGACGAGTTGGTTTTTTGCGGGTTGGGGCGTTGGAGGTGGTGATTGGTTGTTGTTGGGAGTGTCGGGTTGGGGAGTGGGTTGAAGTGGTGGCGTCTGCTGCTCGACGTTGGCGTTTGCGTACGGGTTCGTCTTCGGGTTCTGATCCTGACGTGGGGATTGTGCTTCGCAGGGATCGGGTTGGACTACGAGACTCGGAGAGTTCACGTCGGCGTTTCCGTGTCATTCCAATCTCGCTTTCCGACCCTTCTTCAATCCCATTCCCGGTCTCCGATTTCGATAGCGACCGTTCGAATGAGGCTTTGGTGGATTTGGTCGGACTACGAGACTCTGTGGGTCCCACCTTTCGAGGTCGAAGTTGACGCTCACCGCCACCCTCAGTTTTGAGCCCTGATACAGAAACTTTTCTTTTTTGCAATGGAATCACACTCTGAGACCCGGTGGCTTCAGACTTGCGCGGACGTCCCCGTTTGCGTTTAACCTCAGACTTGATTTCCGTTTCAACTTCGCCAACCTCGGCTTTGGACCCTGACACAGAAACTGTCGTTTCTTGCGCTTGAACCAGAGTTTGATATCCGGTACCTTCAGACTTGCGCGGACGTCCCCGTTTGCGTTTAACCTCAGGCTTGATTTCCGTTTCAACTTCGCTACCTTCGGCTTCAATCCCTGACACCGAACCTGCCGCTCCTTCTGATCGAACCAGATTCTGCAGACCGGTGCCTTCGGACTTGCGCGGACGTCCTCGCTTGCGCTTAACAACAGGCTGGATTTCCAAACTTGGTACAGATCGGCTTGGGCTACGAGACTTGCTGCTTTCTAACGCTTCGTGTCGACGTTTGCGCCCATTAGCAATCTCATTCCCCGTTTCCAACCCTAACACAGTATGTGGGTCCGTCCTTTTTCGAGGGCTCTGGCGACGAACGTGGTTGTGTCTTGGAGAAATCTCACTAGGACCGGCAATCACCCCACGTCTTCGGCCTCTAGCGATTTTCGTACGTGGCTTTCCGACGTCTGTCACTGCAACGGGGACGGCAGATACCCC
Organism: Quaeritorhiza haematococci; assembly: GCA_027596845.1. Taxonomy (NCBI): domain Eukaryota; kingdom Fungi; phylum Chytridiomycota; class Chytridiomycetes; family Quaeritorhizaceae; genus Quaeritorhiza; species Quaeritorhiza haematococci. The sequence continues at coordinate 7,115 of JADGJF010000630.1, read as the reverse complement.
GGGACCATCCGCCACATTATCCTCGCCTTCGTTTTCAACACCTACTAGACTTCCCGCACCATCCGACAATCGTCCAATAACGGTAGTGACATTACGTTCTCGATTCAGACGCTTGTCGCCCTTGTCCCGACCCCGTTCAACAAACCCCTCATCATCCTCACTCGCTGCCGACAAATCGTCTTCCCCATCCACATCCGAAAGGTCCGACCCGGACGAGAAAAGATCCGTCAAACTCGCAACCTCTCCGTCGCTCCTACCCTCTTCTGAAGACATATCGTCCAAGTCATCCACATCCGAGAGATCCGACCCTGATGAGAAAATGTCCATGGTCGAAGTTTCATCGCCTCCGTCGTATTTGTCGAAGCCTTCGTTGGTCATTGGGCTCTTTGTCCTTCCTTCTGTTTCGTGTGAAGGATAGTCGGGGTATGATGCCGATGGGTTGAGTCCATATGATGCAGAAGGAGGGATCGAAACAATAGGCGCGACATCCTCAGGAGATGAGGAACGTGAACGTGAACGAGGTCTTGAAGGAGGTGCCGATCCGAAGAAGTCTCCAGCGTAGTACCACTGTTGCGGTTCGGAGTCCTCCCGTTCCTTCTCTCCATTCGTTCGTTCTAAATTCGGCTCCTCCTCGCCTTTCTTCATCCCACTAACTTGAGCACTTCCGCCGCTGCTTGCCTCGGAACTACCGGAAGGATCCAAAGACCACGATGGAGGTCGAGCAATGAACCCATGGTCAAACTTCCATTCGCTTTCCTCCTCCTCAGAATCAGACGACGAAGATACATCTGAATCATCTACGGAGGAAAGGTCCGATCCCGACGAAAAGAAACCATCCCACCACGGATCTGGATGTGTTTTGGAAGGTGAGGGAGTGGGAGTCACAGGTGATGTTGCCTTCGACGTCTCGGTACCTGATCGTCGTGGTGAGCGCCGAAGATGTGTTGAATCATTATCGTTGGTGGGGATGGGTGGTGGGGATGATGAAGTGAGGGAGTCTGATGGAGTTGGTGAGGGGAGACTCGTGGATGCATTCACGGGTGTGCTGTCGTCCTCTGCTTTCTTTTCAGTCACTGATAAAGATGACGGTGACTGTAAGGTATTGACCTCTGTATTCCTCCTCCGCGCCAGACCACGCCTCTTCCTCCAACATAGGGCTGGTTTGAGATCCTCCTTCCTTGGATTTCTCTCGAACTGTGATGGTCCAGCAGACGAAGTGCTTCTGGAACGAATCTCTCTCGTGGTCTGTGAGGCGGATCTGCTTTTGGTAACATGGGCACCATTGCCGAACCCCACTTTATGTTCAACATTTGGTTTCGAAGGGTTATGAACAGAATTGTCAGAGGATGAAATGCTAACTTGAGAACTTCTTCGCTTCTTGACCCTGCACAAATCGCATCCGCATTTCGCCTCACGGTTGCCTTCACAGAGATAACGAAGGTGTGGTCGGAACTCGTTGGGGCTCCGGAAGCGTTGACCACTTTGCGATGTAAGATCGAAATGGACACGAGTTTGAGCACATGGTATGAACCCAACTATAGGACCTTCACAAGAGCCACCCCAAAAGGCCATTCAAGCTCGAAACCCGTCACCACAAGATGCGAAAACATACGAACACGACTTTGAGCACTAACCTGGGATGCCCATACAAGTAATGATCCCTCCGATTCACCTCAACTGCCCCCTTCCCATAATGCAACCCAAGAAACGTAAACAGCTTGTATCCAGCTGGAAAGTTCTGAATCCCAAGCCGTGGAAGCCAAATTCTTATGGCGGCTGATTTGGGCCCTTCCATGGCAACAACTGTTTCGGACGGTTCAGGGTGTAGTGACGGGTCACCGTCTGAAAATTTAGGGTGCACCGAAACGGATTTGTGGTGGGAACGTTTTTGTTGCTTCTTTTTCGGGATTGATGGATGTGGTTTGCGCTCTCGAAGTGTGGTGTGTGGGGGGGGAAGTTGAGGAGTTGGAGATGCGTCTGTTGGAGGAGATTTATAGGTAGGATATGAGATGAAGGTTCAAAGGGGTAGAAAAGCGAGCAGAAAATAAAAACAGCAAAAAACGACTGCAACTCAAAGAAAACAAAAACTTAGAGAAGCCCAATCCCAGTTCCTTCTGCCTGTTGCACTCTAATCCCCAAAAGTTTCCCCAACGAGCACCACCACCTCCCCGAAACCCTGTCAACACCCCATAGCTCAACCTCCCCTCCCCAGAAACATATATAATATTCCCAGCACCCACCTTTGCGCTGCTCGGTCTCCGAATCGGAATCCGAATCCATTTCATCTCCAAAATCCGTCAGTGGCGAGTCGTTCTCGTCCTCCAAGTCCTCCAAACCCCCAACCGAGTCCACTTCCGAATCTGTGTCCATATCTGCAACGTCTGAAAGGGGCGAGTCGTCTGCATCATCGAATTCCAAGAAGACGGAAGAGAAGTCGCTGGATGCTGACGGGGGAAAAGGTGCGGACACAGCGGTGGGAGTTGGGGCTGGTAGTATGTTTGGCTGAGTCATGGTGTGAATGTCAAGGTTTCGGTCTCGTTTTGCTTTTGTTCAAAGATGGGAATTGTACCAGTTTCGCACAACGTTCGTCCGTGGGTCCTTCTCTATTACTTCACAGCAAATTCTGTTGGGAGACAGGGCAATGGGTGTGAATAACTCCGCCTGCCTTCGTCTGTTATAAAGGGAAAGCGTGTAAGAGCCGTATGTTAGTGTGCGAGGCAACGGACGCGGGAGAATCACGAGGTCAGAAAGCAAGTCGAAATGCATTTACTTCACCTTTTTTGGTGGTTGACCTTACGTACTGTTGACAAAAGTCGAGTGCAAGACGTCAAAGACAGAAAGCGCCTCTTTTGTTTCTTTTGTTTACGATTTCCGTGAGGCGTCGAGCCGCAGTACACAAACTTCCGATTGGTCAAAAAAATCCCTCAAAATCGGGAAATTTAGGGATAGTCACGCGGAAATCACATGACCCTCAACCCAACGTTTGCATTGAAGATAGAAACGACCCCCACCAAAATCCTGATCAGAGACGTCTGATTTCGCCAGGTGCATCGTCTCATAAACCGTCTGCATGGACTGTCACCGGGATCACATACATTTCTAACGGCACCGTACTCATTGCGGTCCTCAATAACTCAAGACCGTCAAGGACACACAACCAGCAAATGGGGGTCTATTTTAGTCCTTTTATTCTCTTCTTGGTGGTTGCTTTGGTGATGCTATCTTTCTCACATTATATCAGCACACCCTCCACAACCGCCCCCACTTTCTTCACCGTAATCAAATGCGTCAGATTCGGCATTTGAATAAACGTTGTCGCTGCAGGAGGCGCCTTCTGGGTATTTGCTCTGCCTTTCTCCGATCCTTTTCCTCCTCCACCACCTCCTCCACCACCTGCTCCTGATGATCCTTGGGCGGGACCAGCAGCTGGAGCAGCTGCGGAGGTATTCGACGAATCAGTAGCATTCGGAGAGGAAACAGAAGTAGGTCCGAAGCCTGGTGCGAAATCCAGCGATACGTTCAACTTCCACCTGTTGAGGTCGTAAACGCCGGGTTCGGGGAACCAAACGTCAACAACAAAGCTCTCCTCTTCTTCGGGGTGGAGCGTGCCTTGACGGTTGGCGTGTCCAAGCCATTGCAAACCGCTGTGATGTGCATGGGAAATATGTCAGATATCGACATGAAAAGTGATTATACGAGAAGAAGTATACCAAAATCTCTAAGAGCATGATCCCTTACCTGCCGTCTTCGCTCTGTAACTCGAGGGCATAGCTGGCCACGTTCATCCACGACCCATTGTTGATTACAACAGTCACGGGCACGATGCATTTGCTACAGAAACGGACAAACATTAGCATTGTCAAACAAATCATCACAAAATATTTACCCTTCTCTTGCCATCGAATAAACTTCAAACCACTTCAGATCCCCACTCACCTATCCTTGCTCCCAAACGCATGCTGAACCTCATTCGGAGCCCTCAACACCAGCCTAATCGGACTCATCTCCTTCTGCCGACTCTTCAACAAACTATTGATCACAGCCTTCTTCTCCCGAATCGTCTGCGCATACAACGCTTTACTCGCAATCCGGTTCTGCAACGCGTTCACGTTCTTGCCAAATCGGGTTTGGAGTTGCAGGGGTGATTGAAGGCCGAGATTGATGCCCATGATGTAGTGGTGTCCGCATCTCTTGGGTCCTCCACTGACTCCAGCAGCCGCGGTTCCGGATGCTAGTGAGGATATTGACGACAGAGATGTGGAGGCGGGGATGCCTGTGGTGGTGGGTGTTCCAGACCCTGGAGCAGCTTCCCAAACCAGCGCCAAATCCACATCATCCGTGTAATAAAGCGTGAAGATGTTTTTGAGCATTTGGGCTGGGAAGCCAGGGTACTGCGTAAGCAATGTTTGTGCACGCCATTGCACCCGCGAGGTCAGCGAAAACTGTTGGAAGGGCATGTCGCTGCAAGAGATCGTTTGATCGCCCTTGATTTTGATGGTTAAATATTGTGTAAGTGGTAAACAATTTAGGGGACCAACAACATAACATTCATCAAAAGAATGTGCCGAAGGGGGCGAAGGATGGGGGGGAGGGAGCAGGTGAGCACATACCATAGCCAAATTCGAAATCTTCAACTCCACCGGCGGTTGCTTCCCCGCATTCGCCGCCTCATCACCCATAATCAAATTCTCCACCGCCCTCACAACGGCAATCTCCGATGCTACATCGCCCATTCCCGACGCTGCTGCATTAGCCAGCTTCTTCTTGACGGATTCTTTGCCTCCTTCTGCTCTTGATGTGAATCGGAAGTAGAGGTATGATGTTTGCTTTCCTTCGAGGTGAATGCCGAGGGTATCGCTCCTTTTCGGGAAATGGGAGTGTGGTGAGTCATTAAGTTGAGTGGAAAGGCGCAAATCCTTTCGTTCGTTAAAGCAACACACACCCCTCCCTGCTTTCAAATCCCAATCCTCCTTTCCCACCCCATCTCCCTACTTACTTGTCCCCAATAAAATGCACCGTCCACGACGGACTAAACGACGAAACCTGCTTAATCCGTATCGGCATATTGGCCTGCAAGTTCTCAACCTCAATCCCCAACACAAACTCATTCAAAATCCGTGCACTCGGCCTTGTGAACGCATTGATTCGTAATGAGGGTTGGACTGAGGTTGTTAGTGTGTGTTTGAGGGTTCGGAAGCTGACTTTGTTGACTTCGTCCTGTTCGAGAAAGGGTGGGTTTTTGTGAGTTTGTCGCAATCCACGCGAACGACTCGCAGGAAAAACAGAGACGAAGCGGCGAAACCTGTCCTTTTCTCCTTTTTACATATCACAACACTATCCTCAATGAATCTTCCTCACCTCAGACTGGTACCCAAACAAAAACCGGAACACATGCCGTCCCATCCGATCCCCACGAATCCAAACAGGTATAATCGTCGCCATCCCCGGTGCCAAAACTCTGTCCCCACCCTTTTTTTTCGACGAAGACGAATACGCATCCGACGTCGATTCATGTTCCTCTTCGGGTTTCTTGCCGGTGGCGACACCATTGCTTAGGGGCAGCTTAATTCGACATACACTCGAGTCGAAAATGGTGTTGTCGACAGAGTACTGTTGTGAGAGTTCGGGCTTTTCGACTGTAGCCCGCCCGGTTGGGTGAGGTGGTGGACAAAATTAGGACCCGCACTGGACATTTCTTTTGCGCAACAAAGCTCAACCAAACCGCAAATCTCATCTCCAACATATACAACGCACCGTAAACCAAAATCCCACACCCCAGCACCACACCTACCATAAGCCGCCTTCTCCAACTCATCCGGTCCCCCAAACCCAAAGAAAGCCGGATGACTCATCTTCACAACCAATCCCGTCAACCCCCTCCTCCCCCGATTATTAATCTCCAAAATAGTCTGCACAACCTCCCCCGACAACATCGTTTCCGGGAAGCCATGGAAGGTTACATCAAGCACCGGCATGGGTGGAGTCACCACAAGTCGAAGCGGGTGAGGTGATGTGGTGGTGCTGGATTTGCGGGGGTGGAAGGGTTGGAAGTTGGGGACGATGTTGCAGAACTTGTAGGTGAGACCGGTGATGTCGATTTGGCCTTCTTGTTTGGGACGCATGGTGATTTGGACCTTTATTGGGTTAACAAAATGTTCAAAACAGATGTTAGTTGGATGTCCGTCGCGATTCAACGCCATAGTTGTTCCATTTTCATTTCTCACCTTCCTCCTTTGCAACCCATCCAAGGTAATCTCAGCCATCTTATCAACAGTCACTGCTTCTCCACTGCCATCCGTAGCCGGCCCAGGAGCAGTATCTTTCTTCGCCCCAGCCGGTTTGTGCGTGTATCGCACACAGACGTCATTGATAGTGATCGGGACTTGCATCGGGTTGTAGAGCTCCATGTGCACGAAGACGGGTTCTATATCACAGACAGGAACATGGTTCGTTATTATCAGTAAAAAACCACAGGGAAGTGCGAGAACCCCCCCCCTCCCCTTCAAAAAAAAGGAAACCAAAAAAAAATCGTGACTCCCCACTCACCCCCAATAGCACAAGTAACACTATTAACATCCCGATTCGACGACAACGCAAACATCGATCGACCTCCCTTCCCACCCACTCCACTCGTTCCACCATTCGAGAACCAGCCACCCTCAACCAAATCCTTTTCCATTGCTTCCCACACATCATCGCTCGCTCCGGAACCGGATCCGCCGGCCCCGCCTGCTGAAGCGGATGAAGATGACGATGTGGAGGAACGTGAGAGAGAGATGCGAACGGAGGAGTGGACTAGTTCGGGGACTTGGGGACGAGGGAGGGATTCGAGATCTTGGGGAGTGGCTTTGGAGGCGTATTGCTGGAGATGACGTAGAGTTGCGTTGTTAGTGCGAAAAAAAATAACCGGAGGAAAAAATTCGAAACGTCTTACACCCTTTCCAACCAAATGCAGCATCCCCTGTCCCTGCGCTCTACCCCTCCCCTCTCCATTCTACACCCTCACCACCCCACAGACAACCCTCAAAAACTCACCCCATACACCCACAAAAACTCCTTCAAATAAGCCCCCTGCTGCGCCGCCGGCTGCATCTGCCTACTACTCCCCCCAACCC
>JADGJF010000629.1:0-16946 GCA_027596845.1 Quaeritorhiza haematococci | reverse complement strand
GGGGAAGGCGAACTTGGAAGGTGAGGAGGGCGAAGGAGAGGTCGGATGTGATGGTGAAGAGGGAGGGTTCGGCGAGAAGTTTTGTGCGGAATTTTTGGACGAAGGAGCAGTGCTGGTTGCAATAAAGTGGGGAAAAGCAGAAACCGCTTAGTGATAGATTGAAATTCCGTATATGAACGCATGAAAGAATGGCCATGCATGGGAAAGCCAAATCCACCAGCCCAAACAATGAAAAAATGAAGACAGCCGCACAACTCACCTTCCGAATATGCTGTCTAATCCCCTTCGCCCCAAAACTCCTCAACACAAACCACAACTTCAATGCCCTAAACCTCCTCCCAAGCGGCAACTGCCAGTCCCTATAATCTGTGACAAGTCCCGCTTCCGATTGCTTGTTGCGGAGGTACGCAGGCGTGACGGATAGGGCTTTAGTAAGGTGAGTTCGCATCCGCACCCATAGGCAGGAAGTGTCGAAGTTTGTGAGCATCCACTTGTGGGGGTTGAAGCCGAAGGAATCAACGCGGTCGACACCGGCGAGGTGGTGCTTGTATTCTTCGCAGATGAGGGCGGAACCGGCCCAGGCGGCATCGATGTGGACCCAGGTTTGGGTTCCCGTTACTTTGGGGTAGTTGCGCGAGGGGAAATGAAAGATGAAGGTGTGTGAGAGCGTTTGCCTGGTAAGTTTGTCGACAGTCAAGAGAGGAATCAAACAGAATGAAACAAACGGTCACATGCCTGCATCACAGATTCCAGGAATGTCATCAACCGCCCCTGAGCTCGTCGTCCCAATCGTCCCCGTAATGAAAAATGGAATTAATCCTTTGGCGATATCCTCCTCAATGGCATGTCTGAGCTCGCTGCCTTGCAAACTGTACTTGTTCTTTGCGGACGTCTTGATGCGGTGGCACCGCACGTTGGCGATGAGTGCTGCTTTTGTCGTTGATGAGTGAGTCTATGGAAGGCAGTGGTTGAAGATCGGAATGAGTGAAGGAACCAAAAATGCGGCAAGAAGGTCAGAAAAGTGACCGTGAAAGTGTACTCTGAATTCAATTCAACGAAGGCATGGGCGCTTTTCGAAATGGACGGGACGAACCAACCTCTGATGAAACATAGGCCACCAGTTTCCCAGCAACACGAGCAATCTCCTCCTTTTCTTCATCATCCGCTTCTTCCTCCGCATCATGAGCTCCATTCTCCAGCCCGTTACCATTGGTGACGCCATTGGTGACTCCTCTCTTCTCCGCTCGCTTCTTTCTGTACAGGGCTCGATAATGGTCCAAAACGCGATGACGGGCGGCTAGCATCGCCACGATGATGCCTTCTGAGGCAGAACCTTGGAGACATCCTCCACCAGTCCCGCTTGTTGACAAGAAGCATGGATCAAGACCAACGAGCTTCGCCATCCAGTCGAGGACGATTGTCTCGAGTTCCGTACATGAGGGAGAGGTTTGCCAGTTGAAACTGGGAAAGAAACGAGAGAGAAACGTGATTAGGGGGATGCTTGGCGTGTAGATGGCATAATCTGAAAACGCTCGTGTTTCTAGTGGACCTTACCCAATGCAATTGATCATCCCGCTGTACATATCCCCCAAAAGAGCCGGGAACGAGAAGTTTGCCGGGAAGAAGGCACAGAACATTGGATGCTGCCAGTGCGTAATTCCTAAACAACCAACCGGAACCGACATTCGAGTGGAGTTGAATATATTCAGATCTCCTGTGGATCTTTTGCGGAAATTACGATCGAAGCACGATATTCGCATACCTGGCATGATTTTCTCGTCAAAGTCTTTTTGAACATCTTCCCAGGGTTCAGGATCTGTGAAGGTAAAATAACCGAAAATCAATAAATATTGATTCAAAATCATTATCACCTGCTGGCAACGAACATACCCTCGGGTGCTTCAGTCGGGAGCAATTTTCTCAGGTATCCAGGCTCCACCGACGAGAGGACTTGAGATTGAGAAGGGCGACATGCAGGCATTTCGAGGCAATGAGTGGGAATAAATGACAAACGGGGATGGTCAGATATATTATGATCTCAATCTGCAAAACGGAGCGCAAGAACAGGTTTTGAGTATGTGCCCAAGATAATCACTAGCAACGGCTTTTACTGTTTACATAACGCAATCAAACACATTCCATCTCCCTCAATGTGTTCGTTTTCACAATCCGGCCGTAATCAAAACCATTTCGGTACTTCACCCTCTGGATCATCACCTCCCACTTCCTGATCTGGACCCCACAACACCCATGGAAACCAAAAAGGTGACAAAGAGAGCTAAACAAAATACAATACCTTTATACTTCTCAATCTCCTCATAATACCTCGCAATCCTTTCGACGGTCTCATGACCGCGTTGACGAAATTCATTTATATCCATTCCTTGCTTCACTAATGAATCTGATAGGTCTTGCACAGTTGGCGGCGCCTTTTTGCGGCTTGTCACACCACCTCCAACGACTGGTATCGGAGATTTTGTGGCGCGCGGAGGGGGGGAATTACAATCGCGGCGGAGCATTTCGAGATGGAGCGTTGACGGTGCGTTGGCAGTTGATGTCAAAGAGCAGATGAGCGAAGAAAGGCGCAAAGAGGAAAGAATGGACAAGGGCGGAGGAGCAAAAGATTTGAAGCGTCAACAGTTTTTCAAATCCCAAGAAATGGATCAAGATTCTTGGATTTTATGAAGGTCGAGAGTGATGAATCTGCCAAATCATCATGCTTTTTCCTCTTGAATCATTCTTTTTTTCATTTTCGCCTAACCCGTTGCCACTCAACGACACCGCCATAATGCCATGACAACCACTACAACCGTCCACGTCGATGGGTAATCATGATACAGGTATAGATGTGTCATGAGACCTCAGTGGAAAGGGCTACTGGCGCCGGGAGGCAAAGGGGAGCATCTTGACTATGCATGACATCTCAGCGAAGAAGATGGAACGGGGTATTTGTTTCTGTTGGAGTGGCAACTTGAGGCAGGTGACTGAATGTGCCTCAAATGTGCCTCAAGTAAACCAAGTGCTGGGTTGAGTTCCCCTTTCATAAATGATTTCAGCCTTTGAGGTGGGATCATTCGACGGCCATTAGCCGGGGGGTGGGGGAAGAAGTATCCTTTGATGCCCCCAAGATGTCCCCGAGATGCACACCGATCCTACTAATATGGTGCTAAGTGCTCATGCCATGCTACATTATGCACGGATTCTTCTAAAATAAGAAAACATTATCGAAAAATCATGAACGATCATAACAAACAGATACACAGGAGCGTGACCGTTTCAATCGGGCTCCTGGAAAGGCTTCTCTAGCGCTCAGATTCCAATCAAATCAACATTACACCTAGACCGCTATCGACCTTCCTGCGTTTCCGGGAGTGGTTTCATATGACGCATTTGTGTTGTTCTTGGACTGCTTCATGAACGTACATCTTTACCCCGACCATCATCCTTTTGTCCATTCCACTCGCCAGATTCTTGGCTCCGACTCCGATCCCGATTCCCACTGCGGCTGCGACTCCGACGCGTACGACTACCATTCGGACTTCGACTAAAACTACGACTACGATCACGTCCACGGCCCCGGCCACCTCGGTTTCGTCCCCGATCGTGCTCGTCCATCTCTCCATCATCCATATCTATATCCCTTGGCACCGCACCTTCCTCTCTCTCCTCCCCTTCCTCCGCTTCCCCCTCGTGAACCTCCTCCAACACAGGCGGAACCCATGCCTTCCCATTCTCCTTCTCCCATTTTCTCCACAGCGCGTTCCGAATGATACAGACCTGCACATGAAGCGAATCATACCGATCCGACATATCCCCCAGCCGCGCTGCAACCAAATCAGGAAAGTCCTTCAACGAGTGCCGAACCTCGTCCCCACTCTCCCTGTTCTCATCCTCTTCATCCTTCAAACCTCCGCCACTTTCGCCGTCGAAATCCTCCAAGAAGATTCCAAACTGCCAAAACTGTGGTGCGAGTTCACGCATGTACTCTAGCGGATCGAAGTCCTCGATCCCGTTTGTCTTCGATCCTCCAACTGATGACTCATGTTCACCTTCCTCTCCATCCAGCTCATCCGCAAGTCCAGCAGCTCTCAAGCGCATGTCCATGTCCAATACGATGCGTTTCATCTCCCCGATCTGTTTATACAGCTCCGCATACTCCTCATATTTGCCGTGGAAGAGTTCGTCAAGGGTGTCCCACTCCCACGTGATAAGCTCCTCCTCGCTGTATGAGACACCGTCAACTTCATCGAAGTAACTTTCTGGAGCAGGGAGGTATCCATCACTGCCTATGTAACGGATTGTCTCATATCGCTGATGTTGGTGGGTATGATCATCATGTCCGTCCGCGTATTCACCATCTTGATGCCACTCTCGGTCCCTTTCCATTATCATTCGTCCTTCGCCCTGTGCCGTGTCCCCTATCTCCCCGATTTCCCCAACCTCTCCTTCCTCGGCCTCCCCCTCTTCAAGCGACCTTTTGTCTTGGTGATCTCCATTCACATACCTATTTCGTCCCCGTTCAGCACGATACGAATGCCTCTTGTGCTGTTCGGTATCCACATCCATATACTCTCCATCCTCGCGATCCTCGCTACCATTTATGTGGTCCGCATCTGGCGATCTGGACCGCGAATACCGACCGGGAGCATTCGAGTCATGAGAGGTCACGTTGGACGGGTTGGCAACAGGTGGAGTGGTCGGGGCCCCTCGGCCCCGATTTTGTTGCCTTTGATGATGCGACCCGGGACGACCAGGAGACAGAGACCTGCCCATGCCTGCATCGCCATGATATTGTTGCTGTTGTTGGAGTTGTCGCCTCTGCTGCGCTGAAACCTCAGCAGACGAAGCACGCTGTTGATTTCGCGTAGTGTGATGGTCAGGTTCAGACGAAGATCTCTCCCGTCCTTGTTGGGACGGGTCCATCTTCTTGATCCGAGGTAGGGACGGTTGACCTCCCACATTCTGTGGCTGTGAGCTTCTTTTGGCTCGTTCTGCCGACGCGGGAGCCGAAGATGAGGTTCCAGATCCCAGGCCAGAAGTCGCAGATAAATGTTGGGAAGAAGCTTGTTGATGTGGTATTTGTGATGTCGTTGTTGGTGGAGGAGTACCGGCGGAAGAACCAGTTCTTTTGAGATTTCTACTCGGCACAGGCGGGCTCTCACGACGAATGGAGGATCTACTTCTGGAACCTACAGAAGCAGATGATGACGGCGGCGGCGGCGATGATGCAGTTATTTGCTTTTTCAGGCCGGAGCTGGTGGTAGTGGCGGCGGCGGAAGATGGAACAGGTGTTTTGGAGGTGGAGGATATTGATGGAGCGCTAGTGGAAGACGAATCAGGAACGTCTGCTGAGGTCCCGCGTAGAGATGGAACGGAAGGACTACCATCACGCCTTCGTTTCTTTAACGCTAGCTCCAGAGCACCCTGAGAGGAGGAAGTTGAGTGGCTGCTCGTGGCATTCGTGGTAGCGGTTGCAGAGGTAGACGAAGAAGTTGCCGCGGCAGATAGACCCACATTTTTCTCAGGTGGTACCAGAATCTTCCGTTCCGGCGCATCAGGTGGCAGCTTCAGGAAATCGAAGGCGATAGTCGCGTTTTTGACAACCGCTTGTCGATCACTATACGAATACGTTCTCCAATCCCAAGGTTTCACCTCCTTGAAGGATTCCGCTTTCAGCTGCCATTTATTCCCACCGTGTTGTTGTTGCCCGATCTAAGTTACGGGGAATGGCGCAACCAGAATTTAGTAGCAGAAACAGAAAGTTGAAGATTGTTGAAGGAAGTAGTTGCTTCGCAGCTCACTCAAAAGACAAAGCACGTTCAACACTTCTCTTTAATGAGCGAGCGCACGAAGGGAAAAACAGCGCCCGTCACACAGGATAGCATAGCAAAGTCAATTACCTGCTGCAAGATCTTCGCAATCTCCTCATCCGAATTCGGGAGCTTACTCCTCAACCAGTCCACGTCCCTGGGCGCCAACGCAAGCATATGTATGAGTTTCGTCCGCAGCGAAATGACTGCGCCTTCCCGGTCCTTCGCATCAGGCGACGACGAAGAGTTGCGTGCATTTGATGACGTGCTTGAGGCCGTTGCCGTGGAAGGTGCTGCTGTCGTGGCACTGCTGTCGGCGGATGATGGTATTGATGCGGTTGCGGAAGCGGCTTTCTTGGCAGCGGCCCTTGCAGCGGCAGTGGCTTTTGATGTCTTTTTGGCCGCCATAGTCGCTCTGCGGGTCTGTTTGCTTATGGCTACATGAGTTGATGGAGAGGAGGATCAATTTGATGAAATGATGCAGAGAAACAAATGAACACGAAAGTCACACTTCAACGTACCAACGGTTTCCTTATCATCAAGCATGACGGTTCTAACCGTACAGAATTTGAGTGTTAGCCTCTCACAACACCGGAAATAGAGCAAGAAACAAACACCGAGTAAATGCACACTTACGTCCTCGCCTTCTTTTCTTCCACCGCTTGCTGGCTCCGCATCTTAATCTTGCTTTTATCACCTATACGCGGGAGCACCGCCGCTTTGTGGGTGATGTGCCCCAAGTATGCCAATTGATTCGTGTTCTGTTGCTTGTGATATACTTCAACGAGAGCCGACTCCGTGGTCCGATTGAATTCGAAGGATTCCCCATCAATCGTGAGCCGCTGTTGGTATCGAATAAAGGGTTATGAGTACGCGTAGCAGGTGTTGGGATCAGACAAAGCGGTTTATCAACTTAAACAAGTTCCCTTTCCTCTCCAAAACCGGACCAACGAAATACAGGACACTTACATTCTTGCCGCTTTCCGGATCAAACTCCATACTGACTTTGGGTGCCTCCCCCTGCACACTCGAACTCCGGATCCGCTCCAAAACCTCCTCCGAAATCTTGAATGTCATGATGGGTCGCTTAGCACCTGGGGTAATAACGCCAGCGGCGTTCACCGCGTAGTCCTGCTTCGGATCTAGGGGCATTTCGAACTTGCTCCTCCTTGAAAAACGACTCGTTTACGGTTGTGTAGAGCCCTAACTGTCGAACGGAAGATCCGACCTGTCCCGTGGAATGTTTCCAGTCACAGCCAGATTCCGCTTGAACACTCAAACGAATGTGCAAGCGTACGAATTGCACGAAGGCACGTCACGCAAGTGGAGAGAACAAAGCCCGTCGTAGGTTAATGCGTCATGCCCCTCTTTCTCTCCTATCTTCCAACCGTTCGTCCCCCTCCTCGACCAACCCCCCTTTCTCGTGGGTTGGGAGATAAATTTCAGTGTCCCGTGGCAACAGAAAGCCACTTCCCGCTTACGGACAATGCAGCCCAGAAACGTTGCGCTCGAATATGAATGGATCGAGGGGTTTTTTGATCACGTCTTCACAGATCCAATAGCGTCAATGTCTCCTCACGTCAGTTAGGTAAAGGATAGTGTGAATGCACAGTCGAATTGCTCGAGGTCGGAGGTCGATTAGAAGTCGCTTTGAAAGGCGTTACCGATATCACAGAAGAATGGGTTCACAATCAGTATCATTTCATAGAGACAAGGAGAAAGTGTACTGTAACCATTGAGTGAAGCGGTGTCATCACCAGCAGGTACAGTCTGCCGAACTTACCACACTCAACAAACTGCGACGATTTTGGAGCACAGGGTGTTACAGACGTGATCAACTTTGTCACAACCAGTTCAGCAGTCCGGCAGTTCCAACTCCGACGCAATCTGCCTTTCCTCCCAAAAGTCCTGTGGAAATCTGATTTCGAGCATTGAAAGACCATGCTCAAGACGGCATCTTGGAATTCTTCTTGGCGTTGCATCTTCGATGGTACAAGGTTCTCCGCAAGAAGGGATGAAGTTCCGCGACATCAGTTCAGTCCACGGAATGAACCACTCAAACAAGACCCACAAGACCTCCTCTTTCAACTATATAGTCGAGTTGTGGTCACTGTCTGCCGTATCAGATGGGACGGGGTTCAGGAATTTCATCCGCATTTGTTGTTTTCTGCATGAGAGAAAGCGGTGCGACTTTGGGGGGGTTGTCTTCCAAGTCAACCATACCCTGGCAAAACTTCGAATCGAACAGTTTTGCTTTTGCGTGCCTCCATTAGAGCTTTATCTTTGAGGTATCTAAATGTGAGAGCCGGACCGATCCTGTCGAAGTCGAACCCAAGATCATGGTGCTGCCCAAGATGTCAACTGTCACAGGTATCTGTAAGCGCATGTGCATAGCAGGACAATTGGTCAATGCGCATGCACCCATACTTCGGGCTTGGCTCCCATCGCAGCCACGGGTTCCGACGTTGACTCCCCCGCCTTCCACTTATCGTTTGTTGGGATCTTTGACCCGAAGATCACGATGTTGCTCAGGTCATGAAGATAGGAACGTTGTTCGAGTTGTTCGTTTCCACCTCCTGAAGTTCGAACACTTTTCTCGGCCTCTCCACTTCCCAGCCACCCTTCGAGCGCGCGGTTGACGGCGGTCTCCAAGGCGTTGTCCTCCCTTAGTCAGATGATCCGAGTCTCGGGTCTGTGGCCAGGCGAACACCAAGCTTTCGCCCGCGATCACTTGCGAACAGTGAGCGAAGGCGCAAAGAGAGTAATGACCCCAATCCCAGTCGCAACCACTGCGTATTCCGCCTCTTGCAACTGAAGGAGACGCGCTGTGTTATTTCACACACAGCAGAACAGAAGCAGGCCTCTGAGGGCAACTTGAGATCGGAGCCCGACGTAGATTGCCGGTTTACCATTTGGGGAGTGGCGATGTTCTCCTCTTCCCCTTTCGCCTTCCATATTCTCTTGATGGATGGTTCCGAATCGAATTGATGGGTCTGGTCTTTCTTCACCTCCTTTAGAGCAGCCACGGCGCAAGAATGCAAGATGGCTTGAAGAACTTGGAAGATATTTGCCCATCACCCATGATCAGCCTGCCAATTGCGCATTACAATCATGATTTGTCGGAGCTGGAAGACGCGTCAAAGACTCAAAAGCCATTCAAACCCCGAATAAATAATGTGATGCTTGGTTGTCCTCATGGTTCCCCCTTTGTCCTAAAATGTGGGATTCGAACGCATGAGCCAGCTGTAGCCTGTCGGCGAACCAGCCATGCACATCACAATGCATGGAGGCAAATGCGTCTTCGGACCAAGCATTCGCTTCGGCCCTTTCTTCCCTCCTCCGCCTTATCACTGCATGGACGGAGATTGAATGCATTCAACTCCGGTCCGCGTCTTGTATATAAACCCAAGGTCGTTTCCTCCAGTTCGAATCTATTCCATCCTTCTTGAATTGAATTCCCTGTCCAGAACAACCACATCCCCAGATCCTCCGTCGCTTACTCTCAACATGACACGCCTCACCCTTCTCTGCTCTGCTGCTCTCGCCCTCTCGGCTCTCGTTTCCGCAGCCCCCGTCGACCCCGCGGAGAGATCTTCGGACCCCCCAATCGCTGTGGTCGGTGGTGACCCTGTCGGCAACCAGGACAAGTACCCCTGGATCGTGTCGCTTCAGCAAAACAACCGCCACTTTTGTGGTGGGTCTTTGATTGCTCCGAACGTTGTGATGACCGCTGGACGTAAGTTGAAACTATGATCCACCCCACATTGCTCTTTCTCTTCAAGATCACGACGCGATCCAACATTTCCACAAACCTCACAACTAACTTGGATCCTCGACCATCCCACAAAACAGACTGCACATCAACCTGGGCCAGCCCCACCTCCTACAAGGCAGTCGCCCACCGCTACGACCTCCGCAAAAGCTCCAAAGACGAAGCCGGCATCGACTTCGACGTCGTCAAATTCTACATCCACCCCAACTACACCACGTCTAACGGAGCGCCCATCAACGATATCGCTCTCTGGTCCGTCAAGCTCAAGAACAACTTCAGTTTGCAGCCACCCGTTGTTGCGGGTCTTGCGGTTGAGAGCACTGTCCCCGCAAATGCGTCGAACGTGCTTGTTATTGGATGGGGGACCACAAGGGAGGGTGGGAGTGTTAGCCCGGTGTTGATGGAAGCTGCCGTGCCCGTGATTGATAACCCGACGTGCGCGAAGTTATACTCGGGCTACACAGGTGTCATCATCGACTCTGTGGTGTGCGCTGGTCTCTTTGAGGGAGGCAAGGACACTTGCCAGGGTGACTCTGGCGGTCCTCTCTTCCAAGTCGTTGACGGCAAGGTCGTTGTCGGTGGCATTACCAGCTGGTTCGTACACATCTCCCTCATCTCTCATCATTCTTTCCACTTACCACGCAACACACTCTTCCAGACCTCATACTGACCGACCTCTTACTCTCTTATTCCACTTACGCCAACAGGGGCGACGGCTGTGCCCGTAAGAACAAGCCTGGCGTCTACACCCGTGTCGGTTCGCACGTCAACTGGATCCAGGAGACCCTTTCCAAGATCTCCACAACCGACCTGCCCGAAGAAGTCCCCACCACCCCCGCCAACTGATTTCAGACTTATTTATTCACCCTAACTTAAAGTCTTTACCTTTTCGCTTTTACCGACTCTTGCACATATGTTTTATAATCTTTTGATTTGCTTTGAAGCTCTTATTCTTTATCATTTACGTTTAGTTTAGTTTCCTCTTCACCGCCACACACATGCACTTGATTTTGTATGCATACCGCATTTGCACGCTTCTGTCGCCACACACCCACATAGCTCTTGATATGTAGAAACTGTTGATAGAGAAAACAAATATCTATTTCCTCTCATTTTGTCGACTTTGAATCTGAATATCAAAACGCATCGGAAAATACCTATCTCTTTACCGCAACGGATAACGCCAGAGCAAAAGCAATGCATCTGTAGTCTGCACTCTGCACTCACTCTTGCCACTGTCTTACCAGCCTGTTGTTCGAGCACCATGCCAAATGGTATACAATAATATATCACTACGCTTACAATGCGTTACAAATAATAAAAACAGCAGATATATACAAATAAAAAGGGTATTAAGTCGCCTGTTACAGTATCAAATAAGTTACACCCTTCACTCCCCCCTCGCCCTCTTCGCCGCCAACATATTCGCCCAAACTCTCCCCACAACGTCATTAACAAGTCTCGCCTCCCCCTCGCGATGCAAAATCCCCACATGATCCGCCGTATCCGACCGAGCCACAACCCGATTCGTACTCAACCTCTCCAAATTTGTCGCGTTGATCCCGTTTGTTACGACTACAAGGCCGTAGGGTAAGGATCCGAGTGTTTCGTCATTGGGGGGGATGGTGTTGTTGAGGGTGGATTGGATGGGGTGGGGTGATGTTTTGACGATACGATCGACGAAACCACAGGATCTGGGGAAGTCACGGGTCTCAGCTACGCGGGTTATCATGTTCCATGTTAGGAGGATATTTGCGAGGTAGGGGCCGCCTGGAGGGAGTTGGGCAGACAGACGTTAGCAGACGAAAGGGGGATTTAAGAGGCGACGTGGGGAACCAAGGGAATTACAGGCCAGTGATGTGAATGTCATATGCGAAATACTCACTCGAATTGCTCGGCAAGCTCCGAATATTATCTATGGCTGGAAAGGCTGACGAGAAGCTGACCGCCCTCGATAATCCGAAGGTGGAGGTCTCTTGGCCGATCAAATACTGCCAATTCAAAGCAAATGTTTGGCCCGCGTCAATATCATTGCAGGAGACTTGGATGCGTCAATGGTTTGCGATGCGATGACGTACCAGTTTGTCGACTTTTCCTTTTATGTCTTCTCCACAAGGTTTTTGTACTAGTTGATCAACGGGGTCGACCTACAGAGTACGCAGGGGGATGCGAGTGATGAGCAATATGTTCTAGATGAGTGAGAAGAGCAGGGCAGTGCATGAGACCTACCAAGACAACCCCTACAACGCGGTTCGTTTCCAACTGCCGTTGTGCCGACCGAATATTGAAGCCGGCCATACTGCAAATTTGAAAAAGATCGTGAGTGATCGAAGCGATGAATCTACACGCCCAATATCGACACCCCTTCTACACGCCTCTGCAAATCTCCCCCCTACCAACCTATGACCAACCATGAAAAGGTCATCCTTGATATCTGCACTCCTCAACAAACTCTGCAACTCCTTCGTAAACTGCGGCGTCGTCCTTGGAAGCGCCCCCGTATCCGACCACCCCAATCCCGGTCGATCATAAGAACAAACCCTCGCATAGCTCGACACATTCGCAATAACCCACGAGAAATCCAGCATCGAACCCCCCAAGCCGTGTTCAATCCAAATCAGAGGGTCTGAGGCATTCAATTTCCGGCCAGTGCAGAAGAGGTGGACGGAGTATGGGAAGTCTTGGAGCTTCACCATCACCCCGGGGGGTGTTCCGAAGCGGACATTGTCGACCGCGAGTCCCATTGCTTGGATAGTCGCCCCAAAGTGGATCAAAAGTGCAAAGAAGGATGCGATTGCAGCGATGATTATGTAGAGGGTGTAAAGTAAGGCGCCCTTTTTCTTCCGGATGGCGCTGGCGACGGTCGTGTTCAGCGACGCAGCCTGGATGTGAATCCAACAGAATATGGCGATGTTGATGATATTTAGCGCAACGAATATTGCTGCGACTTTATCAGGTGTTCGCGCGGCGAGGTATCCACCGAAAGAGAGGAGCGAGAGGAGACCGCATAGTCCCGATACGATCAACGCGGGGAACAAAAGGGATTTGTTTCCCGCTAAGCCTGATGTTAGCGATGGGGCGTGTTTCTCCGAGTCGCTCTGTTTGTGGTGTGCGTTTGTTATTGCGAAATGGAGGTTTGTGAACTTGATCCAGATACAAATCATCCACATCAATGCGAGGACGCCCCTGTTTGAAAGCAGAACCATAAAATTGCAAGTGAGAAGGTTAGAGCAACTACGTACAGGGAGGGTGCTAGAGAAAGACAAAAGAGAGGGGGATCGAAAGGAAAACAACCCCAGACAACCATTCAAGACCCATACCAGTACGCCGAACTATACAACGTCGTTACAAAGCTCTTATTCGTCACCACGTAAGCATAAAACACGCCCGACAACAATCCCACCGCAGTAGCAACCCCGACGGGGCCATAGAGCGCCAGTTTACTACCCATTGCAGCTTATGAAAAATGAATCGATCAAGAAAAACAGACGGGGCCTCAATCGCTGCTTCAATCGGGAACTTCGTTGATGTTCAGACAGCCCAATTCATAAATGTGATATGGGATTCCCCATCATACACCACCACCCCCTTCCTCGGCGGATCCCCCCTTTCTCCTCAAATGAACCAATTGGCGTTTTTGTCTCACCTCATGCAGGCGGACACGTGACCGCATGCATGCAATTTGGGTCAAGACGGGCGCCTTTGTTTGAGTTTGTAAGGATGAAGTCCGGTTGTGAGACGCTTGCTGCTGGGGGAGGAGGACGGACCGGGCGGACTAGGCGGTAACGTAGGCGGCGGTCAGCCAGGTTTTGCGAAGGGCATTTTTCAGTGTGTTATCCTTGCCGCCATACCTTGAAGGTTACTCCATGATGAGCGTGATGACCAGATGACCATTTAGCAGCTATTTAGTGGACGTCGAGCTGGACTTTGAGCGAAGCTGCGAGCGGAAGTGAATCGAGTTCAGGATATGTCCCTGTCCCCTCCCCCACAATCAACAATTCCTCCAGTCTTCCAACATTCCTCCATGCTTATCTTCCTCTCCCTTCACCTGCTGGTTGGAAAGAGGGAGATTCTTTCAAGGATTCCTTACTGAAAGAAACGAGCACATTCTGAAGTTGAATCTGAACAGACCCTTCGTCCACTGCCCAGTCCTCCGCATTCGATGTTGTAGAGGCCTCGAATTCATTCCCACCGACAACCCAGAACAGCATAACGCACCCAAGAACCTCGGAAGTTCCACCGTTTTGCAAAAAGGCGCACACCCTAGTTCCGCTTCTGCCCTTGTCGAGCGCGTTTACGTAAACAAAACCCTGCTTGCGTATGTCCTGTCCTCCCCGAAATCTTGCCGAAGTCTTCGTCTCCCTGTATTTGTCATCGGAAATCAACAGAAGAAAATCGTGGACGCAAAATTCTGCATGTTATCCCACGTGCTATAAAAACCCCCACACTCACTGATTTTCCCGCATCACAGCAAGTCTGATCAAGTCCTCTCTTCCCACCAACTCCGACTGTTCCAGTTACCCCACAAAGAAAGACAACCATGTCCACATCGATCGTCGTCTCAAAGGATTACGCATGGGTAAGCGCCGTGACATTCGATTCCATGCCTTGGATCCACTTCCGATCGTTTCTTGTCTCCCCGTCTTGCTTGCCTCCCTTGCCTTTCGCAAACTCAACTGATTCCCGAACAAATATCCGAATCCTAAACAATGAAGCCCGACACTAACCTCTTCCTTTTTCCATTCCACGCGTTAGTGCATTCTCGCCGCCACCGGAATGGCCACGCAGATCATGCTCACCGGTGGTGCCGCCATGGGTGCGAGGAAGAAGTACGGCGTTAAGGTAGAGTTTGGAAGGGTTTGATCCTCCTCTTTCCCTTCTCCTCCGTTCTCAGTATTCTGTTTCATTAAAGACCCTCTTGGTGAGGGGATCTCCCGGACCGGGGGTTTACAACTTCCCTTCCTTCCTGCTCTTCTGACCCATCTTCCGCATGCTCTTCTTACTTCCCTTCGAACCCGAATCGATATCATAATAGTACCCCGACATGGGTTCCGGACGGTATGCCGCGAAATTGAACGACAAGGTAGGCCAGCACCCGTGGCATTTTGAAACTTCAGTGTTTCGGGCTTTCCAACCGTTTGCTCATTACTAATAATAACATAAACTCAAAATCACACAGGACTGGGAAGCTTTCAACAACTACCAGCGGGCACACTACAACTATGTTGAGCAGATTACAACGGCGGTCACCTTCGAGGTAATTCCGAAGCGCAGTATTCAAGGGAAAAGCGTTTTTCTTTTCCTTTTAGAATCCTCAAGATGTGTTGCTAATCATCAACTTTACGCTCTCTCCACCCCACAGCTTCTCTGTGGTCTCTTCTTCCCCCGCTTCTCAGCATACGCCGGTCTCGCATACATCGTCGGTCGTCAACTCTACGCATGGGGCTACACTTCGAAGGGATCTGAAGGTCGCGTGTTGGGGGCTGCTGTCCTTGATTTGGCATTGGTGGGGATGTTTGGGGGGATTGTCTACGGTGCGTTGAAGATGGCTGAGGTGCTCTGAGGGGTGTAATGCGTAATGGGGAGTTGGGAGTCCTTGAATGTATCGATGTAGATAATCAATCCGGTAGAATCAAGGTTTTGTTCTCCATCGCGGGATTTATTTCCCTGGGCCGTATCATTGATATCTACAACGAAATAACTATACATGAAGGGTAGTTAATGATGGTAAACAAAGGTCGGGAATCTAACAATACATACATACAAATAACATACAAGCTCAGACGAAATCAAAGACAATGGGATTAAACCATGAAATCTTCAAAGAAAGAGCCCGGGAAAGAGCATCCTCCCACCTTCGCCGCCCCTGCAAATCACGATCTTCTTCTTATCTATACATATCTGTCACATATCTATACAGTATGGTCAATTCCTACTTCACCATCATCTTCACATTGGAGTGGGCATATTCATGTAAGCCGGGAGCGCCTGCCCCTGCTGATGCTCTTGTTGCTGCTGCATTTGCTGGTTCTGCATCAAAACACCACCCGGAGCCTGTCCCATCTGCCCGTTCGGCGGCGGATACGGCTGCACATAATCATGTGTCCAAACCGCATCCCCCGGCGACGAAGCGGGCACAGCCGAACCCAGAAGCGGGACCGACCACATCGATGCTCCACTTGGTGACTCGAGTGTTGATGGCACGGGACTGCTTAGTGGGGGCGTCAAGGGGGCAGCTGTATCCGGGGTCCATCCTGGGTTCGCGGGTTGATACACGAAAGGTTTTTGCCCGAAATTGATTTCGAGTTCACAGGGACCGTCGGCGCTGACTGCTGCGTGGTAGGGGTGGAATTCGTTTGAGGTTGCGTCGGAGAGAAATGAGCCGTTGAGGGTGAAGAAAACGGCGCCGCGGGTTGGGTCTGATTCGAGGAAAAGAAAGATGGATTGTTCAGAACATTGAGTTCAAGAGCAAAAGACTGGGATCAAACTGGATGTGTCTGAACTAGAAAATAACTCACCATAACCAACCCCAACCGTATCCCCCTTTGTAAACGGACTCGCAAATATCCTCCCCCCAAATGCATCATTCACAAACACCCTCCCATCATCCGAGTGGTACCCCACACTGTAATCATGCCATCCCACCAACCGGAACGAAGGGTAAGGGCTCGTCGCAACACCAATACCAATAACCGTCGTCTTGGGTGCATACGCCAGATCCACGATCGTGCATTCATAGTAGAAGTACTCTCGATTTGGGTGAGCGGGGTCACGGTAGAGGGGTATACTCGACAGAACGGCGAGATCTGTATCCGATTTGTTGGGTTTGTTGGATTTGGCGGTGTGGGGTGGGAAGGTGATGTTGAAGGGGGTGGTGAAGAGAATTTTGGATTTGGAACTGGAACCGGGGGGTTTGGCGAAAGCCCACGCCGCATGACCGTGTTTTTCGATAAGTGCTTCTATTTCTTTCAGTTTCTTCGCGGGGATTTCCGATTCCCGTGGTGGTGCATTCTTCGTTTGGAATGCAACAGCTTTCTCCACCATGCCCCCCGCCGCGTTATTATAGCTCTCAAACATCGAACCAGGCACCGGACCCGCTCCCATCAGTTCTCGCATCTTCGCAGCCTGAGTTCTCCTCTTGACCCTCAAATAGTACCGTATCCCACACCCGATAACAATGGAAGAGATGACAAGGACGATGAGGATGAACGCCCAAAGAGGTATGCCTCCCCCGCCACCACCCGTGTTGATGAAAAAGAAACCACTTGTGCTGGTTCGTCCGCTGCTACTTCCGGAGCTTCTGCCACCTCCTCCGCTACTCCCACCACTGCCTCCACTTCCACCGCCGCCTCCTCCACCTCCTC
>JADGJF010000628.1:0-16952 GCA_027596845.1 Quaeritorhiza haematococci | reverse complement strand
GAGGACAGCCACGGGGAAGTTGGGGGGTGGGGTAAGGGTGGAGTCGCGGTTGTCGGCCAAGTCCGACGGAAGTTCTGGGTCAAGGACAATTCACACTCCTGCAGCCTCGCAGCTCACAATATCGTGCGACGCGAGCAAAACCATTACATCGACATCTCCAAAAAGTATCCTTCATGCACGTCTGATCCACACTCCATCCGCAACATCTCAGAATCGACTGCTGCAAGTCTCCTCCTCACTCACGTTTCTGGCCTCACCAAAAGCACAACGAAACCTACCTACGGGTCTCACCTCATCTCGACGTGTATTGAATGCCCCTCAAATATATGAACTTTGTTTCAAACGAACACTTATAACAACACGGTTGCAAAACCAGCAATGGAGACGCCCCTTTGATGATAACTCAAATACTTACCGCCAGGTTCCAGTTTCTCCGGGGGAACAATGGCCGCCAGGTGGAAGCCGGTGGCAAAAGAGGGGTGACTACGAATACTTTGGTCAAAAACGTTAGTAGTCTATTGCAGCTTTTGTCAGGGTCAATCAGGTCGGGCAGGAATGAACGGGGGCGTGGAAATGGTGGTGAAACGGATACTGGTTGCGGAAATGCGGTTGTGTTGGGGGACGAAGGGACTGGCTTAATGGACATCTTGAAGAGATTACCATGTTGTCATTTTGCGGAGAATCTAATCGATGACGATGATATGCCAAAATGATCACAGGCTCGGCCGCAGAGGAGCGTCGGCGGCGGTACGTCAAGTACACGCTCATCATTTTTGGGGCCATCGGGGGCACTTACTACCTAAGGTAAATGACATTCCAATGTGAGATTGACAAAGAGAGCTCTTTGATGCTCTTGCGTCATACTGATTCCTTTCCTTCGCTTTTCCTTTCCCTGATTTCCGGTAGCCATTTGGAAGTGGTGCCTATCAGCGGTAGGTTCCACATCCTTCTTTGGAGCGTATTTAAGTGCAGAATGATACGGGAAGACGATTCTGAAGGTCCTTTCCTTTTCCCATCTACTACGATATATCTTAAAAGGCAGACGACGATTTTTAGATATGAATCCGCGTCAGGTTGGGGTCGTTGGCATCTCTACGGGTTCCTTTCTACCTTTTGTCCGTTATACGGATTCTCTGACCGTTCTCCACTCCACTCGCAGGAAGAAATGCTTTCCAAACAAGCGTACGCCGAAATCATGATGCAATATGGGAACGCAATCTTGCCTGCCAACCATCCATATTCGCGATTCGTACGGAAGGTCGCAGAACGGATCATAAAAGGTATGATTTCTGCTACTCCTTGCGAGTCTCAGGTTCTTGCAGGTGGATGTAATCTAAATGCGATCGCGAATCCTAATTCGTTCCGCTCGTATAGTCAGCGGGATGAACGACCTATCATGGGAGGTAAGTAATTCCAACAAGATCGCAAGCATGCCACTTCATGTTGAAAGTCAAGAAGATAGGGTAGCTGCGTGTGACAGGGCGGGATAGTCTGAAGGTACAGACACTATGAGCTAACGAAAATGTCCTTGGCACGTCTGTGGTACTCTGGGTGGACAGGTCTACGTTGTAAACTCTCCTCAGCGCAACGCGTTCGTGCTGCCCGGTAGGTTCTTCCTTTTTCAACCGCAGTCAACCATTATTCCAGGTGCTTTCAAAGTCTCCGTCGTATTTATAGTTGATAATCTCTTTTCTTGGGGGGGGACGTCCCGATCGAAAAAAAAGGCGGCAAGATCTTTGTCTTTACGGGGATCTTACCGATTGTTGGCGATGAGGACGGCATGGCTGCTGTCCTAGGACACGAGGTAAATTAATGCGGCTTATGAGATCTGCTCAATCTTGGACTCTCTGATTCAGTTCGAGCGCATGAATGTTAACTCCTTCTTCTTTGACACCTCGCCCCGTATCTTTCCTTAACATGTTGTGCTTCTTCCGGGTACCGAACTCAATCTACATATCAGATCGCCCACCAAGTCGCTCGCCACTCAGCCGAGAAGCTGAGCTACCTCAAAGTTCTCATCTTCTTCCAGCTTGTCCTGTCTCTGTTTATGGATCCGAGGCTGATTTTCAACAGGGTCTTTTTGGAGTTTGGGCTGATGGTATGTTTCGAAATCAGGTCCATCGTGCTATCTTCTCCATGGTTGCGACGTACCATTCATTCCATTTGGGTGGTGTGGTGATACGGAAAGAACGATGTGGAAGAACGGGGTAATTTTGAGAGTTCCTTGCAACCCTTCCTTTCTTGACAGATGCCATTCTCGCGTAAGATGGAATCTGAAGCGGATTACATTGGTAAGACGGCCCTGAACTCCCTCGCTTCCCTGTGCCTTTGCTTGCAACGATTCGAAAACCAATCATATCTAATGATCCTTTCTTTTTATGTCGTGTAGGATTGAAGCTGATGGCCCAGGCATGCTATGACCCGCGCGTTGCCATCACAATGTGGGAGGTAGAGTATCCTCAACATACCTTCCTGATGACCTCCCTGTACCTTGCACCTTGAACAATAACATGTTCGACCGCGTGGTTTTCTCATCTCCTGATCGTCTCCTTGTGCTTCTCTCCCACTATGTGTATGCTTTTATGCGCTGCGTACGTTACAGAGAATGAAACTTGCCGACAAACTTGGAGGTGGGAATGCCAATTTTGAGTACTTGAGCACGCATCCTAGTCATGGTAAGCAAGCATACCCGTTGATTGCTTGTTCGCGTTCATGGAAGGAAGGGGTAAGTGTTACGAAACTCATTCTTGATTCCCGTCTACCTCACCCCAGACACGAGGATAAAGAAAATCCAAGAGTGGATGCCGGAAGCAATCGAAACACGGGACAAGTCCGACTGTGATCAGGTATGTTATATTCACCTTATGAAATCCACTGGTGCGATTACGTTGCCGTCATCTCCAATCTGTGACCACATTCTAATTTACTTGACCTTACACTTCCATCAGATGGCGTCCATTCTTGATTTGTTCAACAGAAGGCAGTGGGCCTCGTGGTAGAAACGTGGAGGATTTCAGCTTGGGTTGATGATAGGCGTTTGCCATGGGTAACATGCGTCCGCGAAATCGCGCGAAACAGATGTTGAGCTTTTTGGGACAGTCTACAAGATATAGATCGCACCTTACCTCTTGCTGACAATTTGTAACTTATTTTGAGGCAACAAACACACGGTTCACGTTTGGATATGAATTGCTGCACATTCTGGGGCTTTTTTGGAAATTGAAATGATTTGTGATTGTCAGTCTGCCATGCATCCGTCCTTTGAATAAGAGCACTTACAGCGTCATTCGGATTAAGAAGATGTAGTTCACATGGATAACGAATGATAGTTGTGGAAACCTGAGAAGCCATAAAACCATCGAGTTTCCATTCCCTGCTCCTGGCAGCACTCCATGTCTGCTTTTTCAGATCTGAAATAACATATTCAGAAGGCGGGACCCGCCATCACTCTTGGGCCAAGGGCCACCTCAAGGGTCATCTTCACCTGTTTATTTTGCATATTCACCAGCAGATCAGCTGTGCCTGCAGTCGAGACAAAGCATAGAGGTCCCTTCCGGCGATCTTGTCACCAATCATGATGTGACTTTAGTTGGGTGGATCAAGCACCGTCGATTCACGAGGGTAAATCAAAATGCGAATCGGACTAGGCAGACGAAACTTTCTTTTGTAAGTGTCACTCCTTTCCTGTCCTCGCTTTCTTGGAACCTTCCTTGCCCGTGAATAGTAACAAACCCATCTTGAATGGACTCTGTAGCGCACGTATGTGCAGGATGGAAAAGAACCGAAAAGCATGGCAGGCTGTGCCGTTTGCAGTCGAATCAAAGCGATGAACCCTGCCTGCGATGAACCCGTTTCAAATGACAGACACATCATTGAAAGTCATACAGGTAAAATGGAAAAGCAAGCTCGGCCTTTGATGATGAGTGGCTAAAAATTTCATACATCAGGCCGGAGCACCCGAGCTGGGGGTCGAACCCAGGACCTTCGGCTTAGGAGGCCGACGCGATATCCACTACGCTACCCGGGCAACTTGGCATACCACATCCAACAAAACAATATAAAATAAAAAATAAAAATCGCGGGACTTTGCGGAGTTCTGGGGATCGAATTGGCGTCCAGACAGAGTAGACGCAGGAGTGGACAGAGACCTCAGATGCACTCACAACTAGGTAAAATGGCACCAACCCTTGGTGACCCTTCCCTCTTTTGCAAGATCGCCTGCCCTCGCGACTTCACAGTCCTGTTCGCAGTCACCGTGTGCAGTAGATGGGACTGATGGGACTGATGTGCATTCCACGCTTTGTTGACTTCTTTCCTCGCAACCAAGCTGCCACGGGTTCGCAAATACGTAGAAAGGGATGTTCGGAGTCTAGGACTGAGTGTAGGATAGTTTACTTTGTGTAGGCTTTGTCGAATGTGGTGAATGATGAGCTGGGCGATGAGCCCTCGTTGTGAAGAAAACCAAGAAAGAACATAGGTATCCCTGGAAACAAAAGCTAGTAAAGGTGGATCCAAACTGAATCCTAGCCAGTACCTCCTCCTCATACATTTACATAGAAATAGAGCAAAGAACAAGACAAGAACCGTCGTTGAACGGCGAGTTGCAACACCAGCACGTCTGTGTTTGTTGTACTCCCAAAAGGCTGCTAAAAGGTAGGTAAGTGGGGTAATGGGAAACCACATGTGCGGTGAAGCAAAGGCTTCTTCTTTCACCGAAGTTCATTATTGTGGAAGTAGAGGCTGACTTTGTCGCCAAAAAATTTTCCTGTTCATTCGCTATTACATCCCCTTCAATATCCGCCATTGTGTTATCACGAACTCAAGAAAGGTCAAGAATGGAAGATAACAGCGTTACAACCAGAGCCATACCCGCTCTCCCAATAGAAGTCCTCGAGCAAGTCCTCCACCACATTCGTCCTCCCCCGCCACCCACGTCCATCGCCCTCTTTTGGCCTCCGACCCCTCTCCCCTTCCCAACCGCAACCCTCTATGCCTTCATTCGTGTTTGCCACGCCTGGTACCGTGCAGGCATACCTTTCCTTTGGCACACTATCGAACCTCGAAAAGCCTCTACCATCAGATATATTGTGGTGAATGTCATTCAGGGGGGGGTGGTGTTGCCCTTGACATTAAGGCCGGCGGAAGAGTTGCCACAGCACCTTGCAAATGTGAGGAGGATTGATTTGTCAAGGGTGGCGCTTCACGATGCCGATGTGAGTGTACTAGTACTGGAGAGTTCAATGGGGTTTGCTTATGGTGTGGAGGGTTAAAGGCGGGAACAAAAGACTGATCTTGAACCTTCATCCCCACTTTTTGGCAACCCTTTCACGACGGAAGATGTCTGTGCATTTCATGAGACTACTCAACTATTGCCCACAGCTGCGTTTCGTAGACTTGACGAATTGCCTCTGGGTAAGCGTCTCCTCCCCCCCTCACAAACGCCGCTCCCCTTTCGTTTCCTTCTCCTCCACGCCGATGCCAATTTTTTTCCTTGCCATTTCCCCTTCTTCTAGGTGACAGACCTAATGCTGACAACCTTAATCAACAACACGAAACTCGAAGGCTTTTGCATTCACGGCTGTGGAAACATCCGCGGCATGGAGCTCCATCTTCTCACCGAAAACCTCCCTCATCTCCAATACTTGAACGTGGCCCATTGCACACTCCAACAGCTTTTCGATAAGAGTCCCACCCCATCATCATCAGCTGAGTCACCGCCGTCACTCCCACCACCGCTCCCATTGAAGCATGTCATTATGGCGGGTACCCTCTTAGTAGGTACCACAGCGAACGAAGCCGTCCAAACCATCTTCCGCCGCTGTCACAACACACTAGAACGCTTAACCTTAGACTGGACCCAGCCGCTAGATGATAGCGCCTTTGAAGTCCTCAGGTCCATCCCGCCCATGCGAAATTTGGTGGAACTAAGTTTCGCGAACTGTCAGGGTGGGTTGACAGACAATGCGCTGCGGATTATGGCCGAGGGCGGCCATGGAGCGAATTTGAGGACATTGAGTCTGATGGGGTGTTGCATGTTGACCGGAAGAGGGGTTGCGGAGTTTGTGAGCAGAGCTGGGTGTACGGGATTGAAAACACTGGATGCGAGCTACCTGGATGGGGTTACAGATGATGTGGTCGGAGTTATTGCAGAGTACTGCCCCTCCTTGGAGAACTTGCGTCTCCGAGGATGCGTGCATATGACGGACGTGGGTCTGGCTCGATTAGCAGAAGCACAACACTCTCACGCGGCGAGTGGTGGGGTTAGCGACGGGTCCGTTGTAGAATCAAGACTACGGAGACTCGCACTGGACTGGAATCACAACATCACAAGCAGTGCAGTGATGGAATTGGTGAGACGCTGTGGGAGGTTGGAGTACTTGAGTTTGACGGGGTGCGAGCAGATTTGTGGTGCCGGGAATGGGGGCGGGAGTCGTGTTCAGCAGCTTGCGTTGTCGTTGAATCACCAGCTGAGTACACGCGAGGTTGTGTTTGAGAATGTGGGGGTGTTGCGAGATGTCTTCTTTCCAGACTCGTCATGATTTGTGGTTGGGAAAGGATGTAAGGGAGAGCGGAGGTGATGAAGGGAGACTTAAATAATAACGACAATCATGTCTTTTTGGCCTTTCTGAACCGACTTCATTAATCTATTTCTTCATCTGCACTCATCATGTTTTCCTTCTCCTTTTCGAAGCGTATTTCCTCTTCTAGTAAGAATAGCCGAGCCCTCCCCCACCTTTCTCCTTTCCTCTTTCCTCTTTCCAACGACTGCCCCGCCGTTTTCTCCAACACTTGGAAACTCAATATTTTCCTCCAATGCCCTCCTACCTCGTCCATGTCCCGCCACAGTCCTTATTCCCATCCTTTGTTTTGTCTCGCATTCATGAATAGTATATGCGGAAACAAGAAGCCAGTGGAGCACGCACGCCCCAAAGAAAAACACAAAGCGTGAACAATCGAAAAAGGCAAATCGGTTGCTCAAGATAATACAAATGCTATGGGCTACTCGAGGGCGGCAACCCAAGGAAGTGAAACTCCCCAATCGTTGCCGGGGGAAAGGGGTGGCGGTCGGGTGGTGGTTGAAATGATTTTGCGTTTTCTATCACGAATACACACATACACGTACACCGACATTGCAAATACATGCAACAAAGTTACATACACAGACACAAACACGAGGAACATGTCATTTTCTCTCCCGGAGTTCCCCCTCAAGCTAGGTAGATGTACTTCGATGAGTCTTCCTTATCACGTTCCAGATACTCTCGGTCGATAAGCGACTCGACACGTTTCTTGAGATCTGAGGCCTATTTTGGGTGCAGAAGAGTCGTGACGACGCAAACAGTGGAAAAGGTGTCAAACTCGTTCCTTCATCTCTCGCGAAAGTAATGGGGGAAAGGGAAGGATTGTGGAAACAAAGTGGGCAAGAGGAGTGTGATTTTGCTTTCAATTCCTGCCTACCTTAACCGGAAACTTGAGCTGCTCAAACAACTCCGTCATCAGCTGCTGATGACTCAACGTCTTCCTCGTCTTCATGATCCTCACAATAGCCGCATCAACCTGATACTGGCGATCCTGGAACACCTTCTCATGCGTCGTCTTCTGCTCCTCCTCCGTCTCTCTCAACTGAATGGAATTGATCTTAATACGGAAGAGCTGGTTCTCAAACCCAGTGTTGACCTCGAACATGTCGTCCGGCCGGATTTCACGCGGGTTATTTGTGGTTGAGGTGGTGCTGGTGGGGGTGGCTGTGTTTGAAGGAGGTCGCCGGGAGCGAGTGAGAACACGCACTTTACCTACGGCTAGGGACAGGACGGTTCGTATCAACTCCTTCTCCTCGATACCGGTCTCCCGGCGGATCTCATCAAAGGTAAGTTTCGTGTTGTTGTTGAAGAGAAGGAGGACGACGGCTTGGAACAACGACACAGACAGCTCTTTTAAACCCTGCAAACACACGAATGGTGTAAGAGAAAACCCATCGTTCGGTGCAAATGAACTCAATCAAGTGACACACAGGAAAGGCGGCATGATCATCGTTACATACCTTTGGGAACGACGCCCTCAGCACGCACTGTCCCAGTGAATTCTGCCATGTGAGTACGCGTCCAGTGTGTTTGGTCGTGTAGAACTCTTTGAAAACGCTCTGGCAGTGTGCGAGCTTTGAGCGCAAGAAAGGGCCCACAACGGAGGGAAAGAAACAACCGGTTGATATGACGGCCGGGGCCAAGAGAAAAGGTGAAAGAGAGGTTAGAGGTCACAAACATTGAGTTCAAGGGATTACACAACCCAGGAACGAGTCATATCTGAAATAATAAAGAAAGGCGATGCTAAGAAACGCACACCTCACTCCTCATGAATCAATAGATCATAGAAAAGGGAATGGCAAACAACATACATTTGCAGGTAGATTAACCTCGGCCGGCGGGTATGTGGGCCAGTAACCAGCAGTCAAGACATTCACACTTAGATCAAGCGATCCAAGCTGCTCCATATACCGTGTTGACTGTATGTGAGGGACGAGGGCATAACCAATCGCATTAGTGAGTGTCGTCAAGGTTTCGACCGCAACAAGAAGTAAATGGACAAGAAATCTTGGCAAGCGGGCAATCATGTACCTGTCGGAACGAAGACATGATTTCCCGCGAGATTTCCATGTCCTTGAACATTCCTTCGAGTTTGGACGTGAACTGACTTCCGCACTCTTCAAGGGAGAAGAGAGCAAGAAAATTAGCAATCGAGATAACGCGCAACCCAGCAGGAGAAGACAAAGACGAGCCGTTTCTTTCATCAGCGGAATATCCTTCATGGCAACGCTATGCTTTCATCCCCTCCTTAACCCAAATCCGAAAAGGACTTATAAAAATGATGCACGTAACTTACCAATCTTTAGTTTCGACAGCATCGTCTTCTCCATGTCGTCGCTGGCACTCCTACCAAGCAGCAACCGTTTGGCGAGATCCTTCTTGTAGAAGGCCTCGAAGACGTCCTTGCCTATACACGATGATACCCAACAGAACAAAACAAAGCGATGAGTGGTAAGATCGTTAAAGCCCAATTCCCCACTTCAGCACACAAAGCCTCCAAATCATACCTGAAATAAACCGAAACAAAACCAGACACCGATCTAAAGTCTCTTCAACCTGATCTTCCGTAACACCCTTCCCACTCTTCAACAACGCATCCACATGTTTGGCAATCAGCTCTGCAGGTCGGTTTTGTCGTTGATTGATGAATGATTCAAAGGATTCTTTGAGGGCATTTGAGAAGGGTTCAAAACGGGCAAAGGAGGAAACGAGGATTGAGTCGAGTTTGGATTTGAAGTCGAGAAGGGTGACGACCATTGTTGCGTCGTGAGCGGAGTCTGTGACGATGGAGAGCCCGGTTTTCTGTTTTTTGGGGGGAGGTGCAAAGGGCATCGGAAAATGGTTACATGGCTTTCACAATCGAGGTTTTGACAGGCCAAAGACGAGATGTCTTATATACTCACCCTTATATATTGCGAAAAGGCTCGCTTCATCTGCTCCAAACCGTCAACACGAGCGAAAAGCGAGAACATTCGTGCCAGGTCCTCGATTCGCGTCTCCAGCATCAGCTCATCGAAGCCTAAGAGCGGCAGACGCAACGACGATAGTGAGCGAAAGTGCGGCAAATTGGAATACATGAACAACGAACTCTGATCGATGACTTCCTCCATTCACGTTTCCTCACAACTCGAAATATGGATTGTGTTCTGCCTCTCCGCTTACCTTTGTCTAGCAAGAACTTCATATGTCTCTCTATGGCTTCCTTCTCCACAACTGCAATCAATGACTTTCTTGTCCCAAAGTCCACGTATCCCACGCCCCCTTGTGCACACCTTTCGTTCTCCTGCTTTAACCGTTCTTCTACATGCTTCAAGTACCTAGCGACTGCTCCACCTCCCCCACTTCCCCCCGCTCCACCCACCGAACCAAACGACTCCATCTCTGCAACCTTCCTGTCGCTTTCATTCCGGTAGAATTCTTCAGTTGACATTAGGAAGGCGCCTTCAAAGACTGTGGAGTATATTCCGAGGTCCAGAAACATTCGGACGAGCGAGCGGAGGAGTTCGCGAGATATTTGATCACCTGATCTCTCCCTCTCAATCTCAAACAAAATACCCTTGACAGTTCTCGACTGTACTTCCGCATCAAACATGATATGTTCTCTGAACAAATACAGGCCCAGATCCCACAAGGAGAGGAGACCAGATGTTTGGAGGACATATGTTCGATCGAGGTAGAGGAAGATACTGCGGATCCAGATCTTGGCGGTTGAAGATGGTATGTGTGATGGTTAGGGATGCACTGGCGGAGGACATGTGTTGAAGCACTTGTCGTAAGTGGCCTTGCATGTGTTGCTTACCGTCTGCCGGCAATTATTTGTCCATGAAGAATTGATGGTTGTGAGGAATGCGGATTCGTTGGTGTCTCCCAATAGGTGCCTAAGACAGGACAAGAGTGTGGCCGAAAATACCGAGGTGGGATAAAGTTATGGACATAGAAACAAGAGCGTTCCACCGACTTTCTGATTCTGACAATGGGCTTATTTCTCAAACTTACCCCTTCAGTCTCTGCAGCTCAGCAACGATGTGCCGCTCGCACTCATTCCTGAGTTTTTCGTAAAGATTCTGTGCCATCTTGTGATGGCAGAGATTTTCACAGTCCTGAGAGGGATAGCATCACCAAGGGAACCCCAGATGCGTGGTTAAGATCGGTGAGTACAAGCCCAGTTTACGACACCAAAAGCCAGGAGAGAGAATTTCGGCCCACATCCAGCCTACTGCACGATTTTGTTTCTGTTCACCTTGTAGAGCTCCTCCAAGCTATCCGGAACACGCTGACTCCCGTGTATGGCGTGGACGGCCCGCTTCAGTTTTTCCCAAGTTTCTGCCTCATAATTCGGGGGCAGTTTCGGTTTAACTGCAGAAAGTGAAGAAACAGACGGTGAGGTCGATTTTCATTCCTATACACCACAAGCTACTCAACAAGATCCAATATCCCAGGTCGAAGGGTGGAGAGATACATCACCCCCCTTGATTGCACCGAAAAAAGTCTCACCTTTGAAACTCTTGATGACAAGCTTCTTCGGTTGTTGTCCCTGTCCCTGCCCCTGCCCCCACGTCGGCGGTTTCCTCGTATCATTCCCGTTCCCAGTTGCATACACAGGTGCCTTCCCCTTGACATTTTGACTACTAGCCACGCCGCCCGAACCACTCCGGCCAACACCATCCTTCATAGCTCCTGACGACTGAAGCATCTTTGTATGCGATGCTGCTGATGCTGATTGTGAAGGAGAAGAAGAAGAAGTTGCAACGTGGTCTGCGGAGAGTTTGCGTTTTTTGGTGGAAGCGGAGGTGGTGGCGGTGGCGGGTGAGCCGTTAGTGCGAGATAGGGAGGTGTAGCGGTCGAGAGTGGATTGTTGGTATCCGGAGGTTGATGAAGAAGAGGAAGAGAAGTTGGCGTCTTGTTTTCGCTTCTTGGAATCTGGGTGAGTGGGTTTCAAAAATTGGGGTTTCAAAAAT
Organism: Quaeritorhiza haematococci; assembly: GCA_027596845.1. Classification (NCBI taxonomy): domain Eukaryota; kingdom Fungi; phylum Chytridiomycota; class Chytridiomycetes; family Quaeritorhizaceae; genus Quaeritorhiza; species Quaeritorhiza haematococci. The sequence goes on along the minus strand of JADGJF010000628.1, from coordinate 5,413 downwards.
TGAGTTGGTCAGCAATTTGACCAAGGGTTCAACGCTCTACAACCCGATTCTATCTTCCATGCGATTTTACTTGATCATCCCCATGATGATAAGGACGAATCCAACTCAGACAAGTAACTACCGTTTCCGTTCACGTTGCCGGGCCTAATACTAGTGGAAGCGTTGGTTGTGGCGCCAGCAACTCTCGAGGGGGAACTCATGCTAGTTGGGAATGCAACGGCGCATACATATGCAATCGGTCGGACGACTTGGAATCAGGTATGGATTGCACACAGACTCTCTCCTCTCTTCCTTCAAATGAATTCGGTAGTTGGACTTGGAGGTTGTCTCACACACTTAAATCGACTTGGCCAAATACACCTTCAAATCCTGGCAGAGTTACACCGTCGGTTCAATGTCAATGTAGTCCGCTTCGCTCTGCTGGTGCAATGACCAGGAAGAACCAGAGAAATCGTACCATGGACGAGCAATGGCTAGGAGGAATGCAGTGAACGAAGGTCCTTTTTCGCAAGGGCTCTTAACCCACGAGGAAAGTCCATCCTGGGCGAAAACGCGGACAAATTCAGGCATGATTCTTTCCTAGCGATCTCGCAGCTGGAAAAACTTCATTTTGATTTGTCTGTATTTCCTGTGTCCTGACACACCATTTCGTAAACATATGCTCTTATTATGTAAACATTTCGAACGCTATTTCGCCCATTATCATTGGCAAACACAACACAGGTAATTGGAAACGTAGCTGGAAGTCTGCTGGAAGTAAAAAAGAAGGCAAGACTGGCTAAAATACTGAACAAATCGCATGAAACCCCCCTCCCCCAAAACCACCCATCCCTGCATCCACCCCTGCCTCCTCCATACCCATTTCTGCGCGTCGTATTCGCGCAAACTCAAAACAAAGAAAATGAAAAACACACCATAATGCAAAAAACTCTGAAAGTCACTTCGGAAAGAGTTATACATACAGTCCTCACCCAGTGCTAAAAACCATCATTATTCCCCAAATCAGTCCCACCAGCTCACCAGCCCACACTTCCATCTCGACCGCAAATCTCTGTACACGTCACGTATCCAACTCTACACACACGTCCAGCCTCACATCCTCCTTTTTTCGAGACATTCAAAACTCAATCAACGGTGCCTCAACAACAGCAGGCGCCGGCTGTTGCGGAACCTGTGCCTGTTCCTGTGGCTGCTGCTGTGGCGGTGGCACTCCATACCCCATAGCAGGATTGTACCCCGGCTGCCCCGGCGGTGCATAATACCCACCTTGGGGTTGTGGACCAGCACCCTGCGGGCCTTGGGGGGGAGGCGCAGCGGCAGTGTAAGCTCCTGCGTAAGGCTGCTGCTGTTGTTGTGCGGGTGCGTATGAGTGAGTCGGTGGTTGTGTGTAGGTGTATTGCGGTTGTTGCTGTGGAGGAGGTTGCTGTTGGGGTTGAGGTTGAGGTGCGTGTGCGGGGACGGGAGCGGGTGCTTGCTGTGGTAGTTGTGGTGCATACTGGTGCTGTTGCAGATCATGAGGAGCTGGTGCCTGGTTGGGTGGCACATAGGGGAGTGCGCCGGGGCCAGTCGGAGGAGTTGGAGCTGAGTTCGGCGGCTGCTGTTGTTGATGGGCGTTGTAATCATACAGTGCCCCGGGTGCAACTCCGATGGGAGCAGGTGCACCGGGCTGCACTGGGGCGTAAGGTGCTCCAGGTGCCACACCTGCTTCCGCAGGGACTGGTGCCCCAGCTACCCCCGGTGCGTTCGGCGGAGGAGGGGCGTATCCCGCACCACCGTTCACGTAATGACTTGGACTTCCACCGGGAGCAACAGGTGGAGCAGAGCCCTGGTAAGGTTGCACTGCGGGTGCTACCGCCGGTTGAGGCGACCCGTTGTAATATACTTGCGGTTGTGTTTGCGGAGGCGGCGTGCCGTATGCATAGTCCGTCGAATAAGTCCGTCCCAGTGTCTGTGGAGATCCGTGTGCAGAGTAGCTGGTACCAGCAGCCGCAGCAAGTCGTTCCTGAAGTATCTGATCGTACATCTTAATCGCGCTCGTTAGCTGGTCGTTGAGCTCCAAATATGACCGGTACCTCCCCACGGTTTCTTCAACTGATCTCGCGATTTTTGGCTGCAAAACCCCGATCTGGGCGTAAAGTGCCTGCAGCTGGGGATTACTGGCCATGACAACGCCGATGCCGCGGACAGCAACGTCTGCTTCCATGCGCTCCACAAGCTCGGAGAAAAGACGAATGTTCTCCATCTCCGTAGAGCTGAGGTCGTTCGGATTGAAGGCCTCAACCTGAACGGCTGGCGCCTTTGAATACTCCTGGTACGACGATGATTGTGCCGGCTGGCTTCGAGAAGCAGAATAGTCGGAATGGTAATCTGACACCTTCATTTCCTGCAACGACGCCGCAATGGCCGCCCTCAAGTCCTCGTCATCTTCTTCCTCTTGCTGTCGCGACGGTGCCGGCTTTGGTTTTGATTCTTGCTTCGGTGGTGACTGCTGTGCAGGTGGCCTATAATTGCTCGAACGTTTTTGGCTTTCGTTCAAAGACGCCGCAATGGCTTTTTCTAGTTCCTCTTGTTCTTTCCTCGCCAAGTCGTCCACCGCTGTTCCCGTCCCCCCCGTGGTAATCTTTGGGTATGCTGACGAGCTGTGTTGCTGCCTTTGGGGTAGTGGAGACGAGATCTTGGGACCAGTAATCTTGCCAAAGCACCCATCACACACACGAACTTCCTGTGTAATCCCAAGGTGAGGAAGAGGGATATTCTTGGAGGAACACGACTGGCAGAAGGTCTGACCACAGTTGCGACAATGGTGCTTGCGATTGAATGTTGTGAACGCCGTTCGACACCGCATGCAAACGTCACTATCGGTCCACTCAGGTGCCTGTGTTTAAGAGTCAACAAATCGCAATTCAAGGTTGATGAGATTTCGAAATTTTGTGAATGAAACTTCAGAATATAGAGGTTTCGCGGATTATGCAACTCACCGTCTGGGTATCTATCATAACCGCGGAGGCTTCCGCGTTTTGAACCGGAGGAAAGGCAATCCCTGTGTGATCAAAGATACTTGTTCGTCAAAATCAACCAGCCAGCATCAACCCGCGACTGCTAAACATCTTAGTGTCGGTAAGCGATTTCCCTTACCTTCTCTTTTCAACATTTCGTAAACCTCTGTGACATATTTCAGGTCGTATTTGGATTTGAAAGCGAGGCCCCACGTCTGAATGAGCGCCAAAACTTTCTGCCTCACATCCCAATGTGATCCCGCCTGCCAAAGAAGAAATTCGCGTTTGAGGATATGATGAGTGGGTTCCGTTATCGATGCAAATGGAATGCGATCCGTGTTCCATATGGGAAAAAAGAAATGTACGCTTACATACCGATTGCCGACTCAAAGAAACCAAGTTGTCCATGAAATCTCTTGAAGCCACTTCAACCAAGAAATGGTGACCGCCGTTTTTCACACACACGTCAGCCAACTATCAAACGATATTGTTAGTCACGAGCCACGGAAAACGAATGCGGAAGACCCACTCCAATACAAACGGCCATTTTGACATCATCCCGATTCCCAATTCCACCAACCATGTTCCACCACCAACCAACCTTCAGTGCCAGAATTTGAACGTTCGGATTTTTGTCGTTGATTCTTTTCTTGATGGAAGCAGCTGCGGTCTTTGCCGGAACCTCTTTACTCTTGATCTTGTCGCATATTTCGAGATTGAGGGCCATATCTTCTGTTCCTATGGGAAGGTTCTCGGACGTTGCCTTCGCTATTGATTATTACGAGGGAAGTTGCGTCAGCAGGGAGGTAAGTTTCAGCAGAAAAAACAGGAGATGGTCGCGCATTCACTAACCGACAAGATCCTCGAAAGGGTTCGACCACAAGAAGCCCGACATGGCTGTTGTTTTCTGATGAGGCAAGGATGATGGAAGGTGTCTTTTGTCCAGCGTAAGTTGCATTTTGTTGCGTAAGGTATGTTTGAGCGCGTCAGTGATATTCCAAATGGCAATCCCAATTATACAAAGGCCAGAAAACTGTGGCGTACCTTTATAAGAGGAGAAACCGTCAACTCCGGTGGATGAGTGGAGCTTCTTGAGCGTGTGAGTGTTGTTCCCAAACGATTGGTAAATTCTGGGCGAATGCTTGTGTTACAAATGCAAGGGATGGAACTTGGAAGTCGCGGTTTGAAAGAAGTCAAAATAAAGTCAAGTCAGCTTGATGACAAATGCGGGACCTCGCAACGCCGAGAGACGGTGCATATCGGTCTCTTCGTAAAGAAGCTAGCTCAGGTCACTAATCTGTCCGGAGTAGAAGGTAGGGGAAAAGACCCTAAAGCTCATTGGGACCTCGGCAGGACCTGGACGGAACAGTTCGAGCTTTGTTTGGGAAGGCTGTTCGTGAATTGCGATGGTTAGAAGCGATGAGGGCCTGTATCGTGGCTCTCTTATGAATATGTGGACTTTCTGGGTCTCTTTGGGTGGTTTGCCTGGGAATTGTGACGAGATACAGAACTAACAATGACCGACTTGAACGCGAACAGGGTGTGAATATGAGAGCAGGCCGCATTTCAGATGAGTTATTGGCTTCATTAATAAGCAGTTTCGGGTGATGCGTCTGTTCACGAGACAATACAAAGGAATTGATTTCGTTGAACGGCTTATGAAACGGGAATAGGCATGGCGAGGAACAGCGTGCAAGGAAGCTCATGACATTAATATTTTCATCGTAAACTTGTAAATTCCATTTCGAAACAAACAATGAAATCAATGGATGTATATGTTATGTAACAAAGAGAATGTCCGACAATGACAAACGGACGAGTGGGAGGTGGAAGATCGCAGTGCGAACAGACCGGGGTTCAAGTATCCACGATCGGTTCACCTGCTGCCTGGATCATTCACTTCCAACAGGACCAACACCTCTCCTTCACTTCTCCCGGCATCCTTAATACTGTGTGTGGTGGAATGTTCTACCCTTAATAGTCATGATCTGCACTCAGTATGTCAGGCAACTGTCGGGTTTCGAAACTTGGATTCCTACGTCATGGCAGTCGCGAACCAAGCCGCGCGCTCGACATGCCTATGGTTTCCCAAAGGGGTCCAACAACCATCAACTGAAGGCATGCCAGAAAATTTTATGCTCAATGTGCGCTTGAGACGGGCGACGACGCAAAGAGACCAGCACGTGCAGGATCAAATCCCATCCGTTGGAGCGTGTTCGCACGTTTACATGAAGCCGAAAACGCGAAGACTCTGAAGTTAGGTATGAAGACATGACTCTGATCAGACTCTGATGGACATAGCAGGGGGATTAACTTGAAGTAGGTACCCCTTCCAACCCCGACGCAACAATGGCGGCCGCCCCCTTGCCGCTGCTCCCTTCATCCCGCCCCGCCCGCCCCCCAGCCCCCCCGGGGGA
>JADGJF010000627.1:0-16953 GCA_027596845.1 Quaeritorhiza haematococci | reverse complement strand
TGGCCTTCGACAAAGGTGACAGGGGCGACTGCGAGGAGGGAGGCGGCACCGATGATGAGAGATGTGGCGAACTTCATTTTCAATTGTTTGGATGGCGAGCGGATTTCAATGCAGTTTTCGATGTGTTTTTTCTTGGCTTTCAAACCCTGCGATGGTTGTCAGAATGTTTGTGATGTCTTTTCGGAGTTAGAAAGTCCTACTTTTATACTGGAACCGTAACCCATCTGACTTCTTCATTTCTTATCATTTCTTGATTGTCGAGGAAAAACGTCCGAGGTGCGTCCAAGGTCAACAAGGGCAGAAATCGCTCAATCGCGAACTGATCGCGAAATGGTGGATTTATTCATGTCTGATTCATGTCTCTATGTCCATTGAGGCGCGCTGTGGTGCACCGAGCATCACTGTTGCGCCAGCATTATTTTGCACACCCCCTGCGCCGACTGTCCGTCCGACTGCAGCCAACTGCAGCTGAACATTTCAACTCCCGCTCAATACGTGCAACAAGGCAACAGCACATGCCACACTCGGCAACACACAGTGTGATATCCCAGCAGGATCCCAACGCTACTTTATCAAGAGTTTTGCCCAAGATGATTTATGAAGGCGGCAGCACTTTTGGAGCGCCTTCCCAGACGGGTGTAACCACCACTTTTCCTTGTGAGGAAGAGCACCTGGACGAGCACCTGGACGAGCATTGTTGCGAAGTTCGCTTGGGAAAGTTTCTTCAGCTTGGGTACAGGCGGGTATGAGACCAGCAACTGTATAAGACTAAGTTCACCGTATTGAAATCTTTTACAGCAGCTCCTACATGACTTCCTGTTCACTCAAGTGAATAAATATGATGTGGTATTGGTACCGTCAAACATGCCGTCTACCGTCCAACACAGCGTTCGACATAAGAATCTTTGCTAATTCGTTTCTAATCATTTCCAGGGCGGATGGGATGTCTCATTATGAAAACACGTCTCCCGCTGCTCTGTGGACTCTATGGACCCTGTGGGGTTTGAGGAACATACAAACACATGAGTACCGAATGTCCGAAGAAAGCTTGCCCACTTCCCCATTTGGTGCCGTTTTCTACATAGCGGCTTTTCTGAGGCGCTGATCAACTCACCTGGTTTCCCTCTGGGTTTCCCTGCCCATTTCCAACTTTTCATGGTGGAGCGTCGGACTTTGTTTTCTTTTTGCGGCTGTGTACGTTTGGCCTCAGGCGGTCGGTCAGCCTCATTTTGTTTCCATAGCCATTTCAGAACACAGCCTTGAAAAGTGACCGCAACAAAACTCTGCAGTGGAACAACGCCATCGTCGGCAACCACCCGTCGACTCCCCTCCGGACCCCCATCTCCAGTCACCCGCGTGCTCGCGTACGGAATCTACGGAACGGTGGAAGCATGATCCAGCGCAAGGGCCTTGCGCCCCTCTTACTCCGCGTCGTCGTGTTCGTCATTGCCACAAAGAACGTGGACCATGTCTCCTCCCAAGTTCACCCCTTCCGGCCCATGGCTGTCGACTCTCCTGATATACATGAACCCTGGTGGTCCCCCCCTTCAAATCGCCATCCTTCCTCCTTCGCTCCTTTCATGTCGCAACTTCGCCACAGCAACGCTGATGGAGACAGCGGTGTCGTTCAAGCCACAGACCCCAGCGTCAGAAACCGTGCAGCGGCTTTGACTGTCATTAGCGATATCACTGACGAACTCAAGTCAAACATTGGTAACGCCTTGGTGCCCGGCACAGAACTGTCTCAAAGTAAAGCCGAGTGCAGATATCCGCGCACCAACTGGACATGCCCTGCTGGTTCTTTCTGTCTGTCACCTGTCCCAGAGCAACAGGTCAACAACAACTGCACTGCTGGTTTTCATTGCCCCGAGAATACCTTCGTCCCGATTTACTGCTGCGCAGGATATTACTGTCCGAACCCAACGGAAATTTACCTATGCCCGGTCAACCACTATTGTCCAATAGGTAAGACTACTTCGTAACTTCTGTATATTTGCAAAAGTGTTCCTGATAGAGGAATAAAGCTCTGACGGCTCTATTCTTTGCCATCTGATCCCCAGGGTCGACACAAGCGTTGAACTGCAACTTCCTCTCTGCATGCCCCGAAGGCACCTCCCAAGTCAGCCGTTTCGGTATCCTCGCAATCCTCGTCGTAGTGTTTGGTGTCTTCCTGCTCGGTTTCCGTTGGCGAGCTGCTATCATCGCCAGGCGAAACCTCAAGTACCAAGAGAGACTGAAGCGAATCATGGCCAACCAGAAACCCTTAGACGATGCAAGTTTCTCTGACAGCAAGGAGCAGTTGCACCACGAGGACTCGAACACCTGGATAGAAGACGAGGAAAGTGACGACGAAGAACCACCTCTTAGCCCCGGCTTCGCTAACGCTATGGGCGGTGTTGCCGTCGACGTTTCCGACAGCAGCACACCTGTCAGCATAGGCGCGAAGCAAGACCAGAGGACTTTTGATGTTAGCTTTGAGAATCTTGGGCTCGTGCTTCCAAATGGGGTCGAAATCATGGCAGGCATATCAGGCGAACTAAAATCAGGACGGATGTGTGCAATCATGGGGCCTTCTGGAGCAGGTGGGCATGATTTTACATCCCAAAAGTCCCAGATCTCTCTGTTCAGTGTTTATGTACGGCTGTGATCTTACCTTCGTTTACTTCAGGCAAAACGACGTTTGTCTCGCTTTTGACGGGAAAGGCAAAACGTACAAGCGGGGTCGTTCGGATAAATGGAAAGGAAGACGAGCTGTCTCACTACAAGAAGCTGATAGGTTTTGTCCCGCAGGAAGACATCATGTTGCGGGAGTTAACGGTCAGAGACATATTGATGGTAATAACGAATCGAGTTTTTTTTTGTCGTTCTTCCCAGTCTATCCTTGTTGCTGATGATCCCCGACCTTCCCACAGCACTCGGCCATGATGCGTTTACCCGCCAAGTGGAGTGCCAAAGAAAAGAAGGAACACGTGCTGGAAGTCATATCATACCTTGGTTTATCTCATGTCATGGATTCGGCGATCGGCAACGAGGAGGAGCGTGGGATCTCAGGTGGTCAGCGCAAGCGCGTCAACATTGGCATGGAACTTGTCGCCAACCCCTCAGGTAGGAATAAAAGTGATGAAACGGCCGCAAAAATCCTCATCATATACTTCATCCCAACTCACTTCTCATCATCTGACAACCTGCCATTTTCTTCTCACGAATGAAGTGCTTTTCCTCGACGAACCAACCTCGGGTCTTGATTCTGCCACTTCTTATGAGGTTTGCACAATGCTCCGCGGTATCACTCGTGGTCCGCAGCGCATGACTGTCGCCGCGGTTATTCACTCCCCATCTCCTCAAGCCTTCGAGCAATTCGATGATTTGCTGCTTTTAGGGAAGGGCGGGAGGATCATCTATTTCGGACCTCGAGCGAACGCATTGGATTATTTTGCCAAGATCGGATTCGAGTGCCCTCACGGGTACAACCCGGCGGATTTCTTTATGGATGTAGCGACTGGGAGGGTGCCATGCAGACTGACACCAGTCTTCAAGCCGCACCAGCTCTTTTTCGCTTGGGAGCGTTATATGCGCGGGGATCATCCTCAGAAGGGCATCCTTAGCACTGGTGCAACCACCGTCAAGCTTTCCGCCTCAAACCCGAATGCCGCCCTTCTCGGAAGGGCGAAAACAGTCAGAGGCAAAAAGAAGAGCCAAAACGTGGTCGCCGTCGCTGGTCAAGGCTTTGTGGACATGCTCCGGGGTTTTGGGGCCTGGTTCGCGGACATTGGCGAAGAACTCTGGGGCAACCTCCGGCAAATGTTCACCCGCAACCCAATCCGTCGAACACCAAACCAATTCGTCATCTTTGTGCTCTGCTACCATCGTGCCGTGAGACAATTATACCGTTCTCCTTCAGCTTTCTTGTTCGATCAACTCGTCCACCTTATTTGTGGGGTTTTCATCTCTGTCGCTTCACAATCAACAACGTATCTCGGAATTCAGCCCACGCAAGTATGTGATGTATCGCCACCAACACTGCAGGAGCTTTGCAAAAGACCTGTGGACTTGATGCAGAGCACAGGTATCTTCATATCGCTCGGGGTCCTCTTTGCGGGGATTACAGTTGGAACGTCGACTTTTGGGAACGAGAAGGTTGTGTTTTGGAGAGATACCGCCGCAGGGATGCCATGTTTGCCCTACTTCTTGGCCAAGATCATCGCGGATGTGCCGAGAATGGTCATCGCAACGTTCATGTTTGGGATCTCGCTCGTCTTGTTCTTGCCGTTCAGGCAGACCGTATATGGTCTTTTGTTGGTTATTTTGCTGCTTTACTTTGTGGCGTTCGGGATGGGTATGTACACATAATATCTTTCTCTGTCCTGTCCCTGACGTTGTTGCATTACTGCATGCCTTTTTTTTGCCTGGACTCTCACTAAAATCTACTTTCCTCATCTCACCCTTCCACCATCCACAGGTTACTTCCTCACGGCCTTCCTCCCCCGCTCCTCAGTCTCCCTCGCCGCCACCGGCTTCGTCCTTATCTGGTCAATGGGCTTATCAGGCGTCCAACCCCCTCTCACCTCCATCATGAGCAACAACTTCTACAAACACCTCCGCTGGCTGTGGTACATATCCTCCCCTCGCTGGGCAATCGAAGCCTTCTATATTGGTGAAGCGAAGAACCGTGAATGGATTGAATTCACGAGGGGAGATTTAAGTCATGGATATAGTTTTAGTAACTATGGGACCGCGATGTGGGTCCAGACGGTTATTGGGGTTGGGTGGATGTTCTTGGCGTATTTGGGGATGAAGGGAATGCATCGGGATAAGCAGAAGTGAGGGGGAAAGGGAGAAGAAAGGGCGACTTCGTACTTGGTTAGTTTGTTGTTAGTCCATCCATGCCCATCTGTGTCTGTTTTTATTTGTAGATAACCACGGAAACATCGTCCGCTCCATTCTTTATATATGTATGTACTACAAGTTTGATTACAGTAAAGAGCTCACGTGTTTACGTCATTATACAGGGAATTGAAAATGAACTGAAGTCGTTCGCTAAACTGGGCGGACATCAAAAAAATATCTTGAATGCATTTTTTTTGTCTCGGTGATTAGCCAAGCGTCCAGTGCGGTCTCCATATGACCTCTACATTCACCGACGACCAGGCCGACGACTCGCATTTCACAACGACGATTCTATTTTCGAGAACGAACTTCCACGAGTCCCATTCCTATCATCGCGCATTTGATCTTACGCGATTTTATGTGCCCGATAAACCCCCTCTTCACACCGCACACCTTGCTTCTACCTTTACAGCAACCTCCCAGCCTTCTCACCCATTCTTCAATCGACAACGCCGTCAAACTGACTCGATGCGAATTTTTTGAACTCCTCTGTACAGCCGGAAAGAAATGTCGCGATAGATTGTACGATCGAGCAAAGGCAAGCAGCCAGCATATATCCCATCGGAATAGGTTGTAGAAAGGGATCAGGGTTAGATACGACAAGCAGCATACGGGATTGAGAATCATGATCACAACGAGATAACAAGACAACTCCAACAGCAACTCGAGATGTGAACGAAGACACTTCTTTGGTTACAGTCCATTTAAGATTTCCAATCCAAACAAAGAGAAAAGGGAAGAACACAAACCTTCAGCATCAACAAATTGTGTGTCGCCTTTGGGGAGAAGAAGATACGTCTCTCTCCCATCGAATCTGCGGCCGATCACCCAATAATCGGACGTTGTGCGAAGATATATTTCTGATAGATTCGGATGTCTGTAAAAGAAGATGCGCATCATATCCCTTTAGACACTTTGAACATTCGAGAACATCAGACCGGTTCCAAGACGCGCCACCACCATCCTCCCCATTCACCATCCCCTCTCGGTAGTAGAAACACAAATCTCAAAACATACGTTTCAAAATCTTCTCGTATCTGGTTCAAGCACCGCACGACCTCCCCGCTAATGACCGCCGAGCTCCTGCTGACACTCATACTGGCGTTGCTTCCGGCACCGATGTTTCCATGTCCGGAATGTTGCTGCCCGATCGATGTTCGGAACGCCAAATCCATTGAATTGTAACAGACGTATCGGTACTGCTGATCTATATGCTCTCTAATATGAATGGCGGACAAGAAGAATAGGGGTGAGGAGGGGATAATTTAGATGATAATTTCAACGATTACTGTGACTCCGTGTCTTTCTCGATGCGCATAAGTAAACGCTTTTTTGATGGGTGTAAGCGCAGAAAGAAAGAGGAAAGCAAAGCAGCCTATACACACCCTACTTTTCTTGCCCTCGTCCACGCTTCGACCAGCGTTGCGCAGACCTTGGGCAAACCCTCCTCCAAAAAGTTACGAAGCTCCAAGTAGAAAGACCTGTCGCGGACTAATGCTTCAATCCCTCCACCTCCTCTTTCACCTCCTTCTTCAGCATTGGAATTCGTGATAGACTTGGAAATGCTAGGACTGGGATTTGACGATGTTGGGGATGCAACAGTTGGCGTTGATAGCACCGACGACGTTGTTGTTGATGACGGCACACGTTGAGGGGATGGATGTGACGATGTAGAAAGGGAGGACGATGGTATTACGAGCGTGATGGTGCATTGCTCTCGGAATTGGTACACGATACAATAATGTTCCTTCGCCTCAGGGCCAATGTACACTCGTTTCGGCTCTCCGACAACAGATGCTGTCAATGGTACTGTTGTGAGTTCCGTCCCTTCAACCCCTCCTGTCGTTCCTGTTGCTGTTCCTAAACTGACTGGCCCTACCAGATACCCAGAAAATTTGGGAACCTCCTTGTTGGCGCTGCTCCGTGAGAATATTGAAGATGATGAAGATGTTGCAGGGGGTGCTACGGAAGCTGATATGAGGGCGGCGGCTGGTGTTGTTGCTCTGAGGTTTAAAGGTCGTGTCGAAATTACTGCCTGGTAGAAAATTGCCAAAGACGGTGAGACAGAATTTGATGCTCAATTCATCTCCACAATGTAGGTCCAGGCGTTCTTTTCAGCATTTACCTCTCCTTTGCTCTTCACTTGGTTGACGAAATTATCGGAAAACTTCCCCGTTTCTGGGTGGGTGAGGTAATCGTATAGGGTGCGAGCCTCCGACAGTGTATTGAGACCAGACCAGATCAGATAGTGATGCCATAGGAATAGCGTTGCAGAAACAGCTGGGAAGCGACGTTCCAGTTCACGCACGAACGAGACTACTGATAGAAAAGCTTTCCTATCCAGCGACATGAAGTGTAGGCCTTTGAATGAAGATTTGAAGACCGTTCAAGGAGCACATTAGACGATGAATTAAGCCAAAGATAAGGATGAGAATCCATCCTGGCGAGTGCATGGGGTGAAAGACTTCTGTAGCAGATACACCACCATTTATCATGTCCATTAAATCCAAGTTTGTTAGATCCAGTTGGTCCAAGAAGCTCGTGAAGAATTCGTCCAGTTTCTGCCTCAGAACCTCTAGGGAATGTTTGTCAACGATGTACGAGAAGCCTTTATGGAACAGCTGACAAAGAACACGAGCAATGAATTAATCCCATGCCACCAAGTGTCCAGGATATCCAAATCCCAAAAGTCAAGCGTTGATGTATACCTTGAACATTTCATACGATCGTACTGCGACCTGTCTCAGCGCAGAGTCGGGCAACTCGGATCCCAGGTATTCAACGACCTTCTTCCCATCTTTTGCTACCCGAGTGATCGTCCCCACTTTGACTTTCTGAGGGGAAAAGCACAAACGTCACGCGCAGAAGGCCAAAACCGATTACAACCCCATCAGCAACGAGAGGTGGAAACAGGTGTGTTTTGCAAGAACATAGCTTCCCTTCCCCCACTCAGACGAGCATCCAAAGCCCCAAAAGAGCCCTTCACGCACCAGCATGATCCAGTAACCCGGTTCAGCCTCTAACATGACGAGCCTATGTTTGTTTGAGTGCACATTCTCGCAAGGTGTAGCAGCAGAGAATGTCCTGTTGAGTTGTCACAAAGGTGGTCGAGAAAACGATGTCAGTATGCCTCTTGCCAACCGACGTAAATGAATAAGTGCTTGCGAAAAACAACCCAGCTATGGCGTAAGGCGTCATAGATACCATACTTTGTGAAGTGAACCAAGGCCTGAGTCAAACCGACCTGCCGGACCTGCTCATCGAGGGGTGTTGTGGGTGGGTGGAAATAGCATATCTGCTCCTTAGCATTGTGAAGCTCCTCCGAAGTTCCGAGCGACGGGTTGAAGACACAGAAATAGAGAAGCGATGGCGGACGCTGTGTTTGATCTCCTGCCCTCATTCTGGTGCCTTCCGTAATCACTGGTCTGGTTGCTAGTCTTGGAGGTAAATGTGCGTTGGCGACTTGGGCGGAGTGGACTCTGCGTGTTCCTTTTTGTGCAACCCCCATTGTCGAAGCCGCAAACACGACACGCCGCATTGCTCCCCCCAACAGACCAACGAACTCAATGCCGCCAACAACTTCTTCATCGCTCTCGTCACCGTTGCGGCATCCAAATCCACAGGCCGATTCCATTCGACGTCTAATTTACAATTCTGCCTCCTCCGACAAAGTCCTTCTTATGCCATGCTGCTTTGACCCCCTCTCTGCCAAATTGATCCAGGCTGCCGGCTTCCCGTTGACTTTCATGTCGGGGTACGCTGTATCTGCGAGCAAGGTGCCCATGTTTATCGAAAATATTAAATCTTTCACGGCGACGCCGAAAAGATAAAACCTTGCTATATTCCTATTCTGAATTCTGCGGATCTTTGCTTGCAGTAGGGTGTGCCAGACACTGGTCTTTTATCGTATGCAGAGATGGTCGATCAGGCTCGGGATATAACACAAACCGTCCAAATCCCTTGCATTGGGGATGGAGACACGGGATACGGAAACGCACTCAATGTAAGTGACAACAACAAGCAGTTGGCATGTGGTCAATCGATGTGGTTACTCCAACTTCTAATTTCAACTCCTTGTCCATGTGAAGATTCGCCGTACCGTCCAAGGCTACGCAGCTGCGGGTCTGGGTGGTATTATGATAGAAGACCAAGTGTCTCCAAAACGTTGTGGTCATACCCGTGATAAAGCCGTTGTGTCTCGCGAAAAGGCGCTCCTCCGCGTAAAAGCGGCTGTTGACGCACGCAATGAAGGGCAAGACATCTTTATCATTGCACGTACGGATGCACGGATCATATCGCTTCAAGAAGCTATTGAACGGTGCAAGCTGTTCCGGGAAATCGGCGCGGATATGACTTTTTTGGAGGCACCGCGCAGTGTTGAGGAAATGGTTCAGTACTGCCGTTCTGTTGAAGGGGTATGTTGCATCTTTCATTCCTGCTCAAACACATTTGACTGAGAAATCGCCAACAATGCGCTTGCCACTTTTCGTCTGTCTATTCCAAACGAATCAAGCCAAAACTGGCGAACATGCTCGAGCATGGAAAAACCCCCATCCTTCCTCCCAAGCTTCTCAAACAGATGGGCTACACCATCGCAGCATATCCTTTGACTCTCATTTCCAGCGCCATCAAAGCTATGCGCACCGCTTTGGAGGCACTCAAATCGGAAAATCCTGATGAAGTCGAGCGATGTATTCTGCCATTTTCTGAGGTTTGCGAGATTGTCGGCTTTGAGGAGTATTATCAGATGGAAAGGCGATACAAGCTGTGATACAGCTACGGGATGTGAAAATGTAATGTCGAGACACAGTTGAGGTCTGCTGCTTCAAAGTTGAATATATGATAACTGATTTTCGTATCCTCAGACACCTGTTGCTTTGCTTCCATTCCTGGAGCTACTAACGGAGTTGATGAAAAGGATCATGCCTGCTCCATACAACCCCGTCCAGCATCTGGCTTCCAATAGCTCAACTACCTTTCTCATCTACGGCAACGTCTTATGAAAAAAACATCACATGGGTATATCAGACGGTCAAACATGGACGACTCTCAGATCCTGCCCTCAAAATTATTCCGATTCCTCCGAGTCCGATCCTGAGTGTGATTCCGACTCCGACTCCGATTGCGACTCCGGTGTCGAGCGTGGGCGACGCACAGACCTCTTCTCCCATCTGAAAGGAGACTCTTCCGAAATCGGCTCTCCATCTTCAGAAACTTCCACCACCTCCGGCACCTCCGGCTGGACCTCCGAGTCCCCTTCCTCCGAAATCGGCTCTCCATCTTCCAAAACTTCCACCGATTCCGGCACTTCCGACTGGACCTCCAAATCCCCTTCCTCAGACTCATTAGAACCAGACCCGGGGACCTCTTCGACTTCCATTACTTCAGGCCCAGACTCGGATCCGTCCTCCTCCTCCGCTTCTCCCACTTCACTCGTCGTCGTAAATCCAGCCCCCCCGCCAACCTCCTCCCACTCATCATCATCGGGTCTGCCGAATACCAGACAATCTGATTCTTGCGCGTCACATGATGCGGTAGGAAGCGTCTCCTGGTCCCTCTTCATCCTCCTCTCACTCGCAGTCGGGGTTTCGTCAAAAATGCCCTCAAAGCACGCAATCTTCTGCAATGCGCACGACTGGTTGATGGCGTCACAGACTTTGTCGTACATTTGATCCGTCGGATCGCCTTCGACATAGAACCCGTCGATTACGTTACCGCGGACAGGTGGAGCAGTGATCCCGAAGAGGGCACCCGAGAATAGTTGGTGATTTGTACCGCTGTCGTCGAGCTGCTGTGGGGAAGCCACTGGCATGGGGACGGGTGACGCGGACGTAGTTGCGAGGCGACGAGCGAGGAGGAGGAATGCGGCGCTTGCAAGCGCGGTTTTGACGCTTGCGGATGCGTTGCGTTTGTAGGAGGCCATTTTCACGTTGTCGCTGTGTTTCGTGTTCGCGGGTTGTTGTTGACTCAAGACCTGGGTTTCTTCAGACATACACTTGGATGCGGCGATGCGGGCGTGGATGCTTGTCGACATTTCTTGATTGATGTCAGGTGTGATTTTTTTGGCATGAACAGGTGATGTTCTAGAGCTCTTCCATTTTGCATGGTGCTAAAGAATGCTCGTCGCTATAAATAAATCCCGCCGAGTTTGATTGGAAGTCTGATGAACCCTATTTTCCAGAAACGTCGATCGTACCTCTTCAACTTGTTCAAACTCGGCAGAGGTCTCGGGGAATGATCTTCCAAAAACCCACTAAACTCCCTTTGTTGCAAAAATGAACCTCTTCGGCGACTTCGGAAATCAGATAAAATGTTAGGACTCTCCGAGATCTCCCCTCCTTTTCTGGTTTCTGTCTCTTCACTTTTACGTACAGTGGGCATTCCGCGTTCTGCCCGAAGGTTCCCGCGCTAATAAAGTCGGTATTATTCGATAAACATGAATAATGTGCACCGTCTTGCACGGTTTCGCAGATTTAAGAAATTCGATCAAGGGCATCTCATTGACACCAACCGTCATAAATGCTGAACCTTAGCCATAGGGCAGGGACGGAAACAAACGGAACTGAACCCTTACATCCGCCCTTCCACGTTTGTCCTCTTTCGGAGAACTACTCAGAAAATGAAAATGCTCTAGTCCACTTTTCCGACAGGTCTGTTGCTGCCAGAAACCAGCGCAATTGCTCAAACATGCTGCAGAAGATCCAGGATGAAGAGCAAACTGAGGGGAGAATCAGGAAAGAACAAAAGCCAGAATACTTTTTTGACATTCTGACATATTTGTACATGTATTAACCGCAAACAATGCATAAATGTTCATCAAATCCCAGATAGTATAGTGGCTAGTATATTCGCCTGTCACGCGAATGACCGGGGTTCGATTCCCCGTCTGGGAGGTGTGTTTTTTAAAAATATTGAGCCTTATTTTTCTTTGCCATGCAGCGTTTTCGTTTTGATTTTGATCAGTACTCGGTCTGTTTCTCATTTTGTATGCAAACTTTGCACAGGAATTTGTGTGAAATTTTGTGTGACACTCCCGCTCGACTCCCAACTGCTCCCAAGCGACTCCCAGAGCGACTCCCAGTCCCGCTCAACTCACTCAGCGCCCCCTTCAGTCCCTTCATGTCATCAGACCATCTCAAGTCTTCTTTTCGTAAAGGTTTCCATGTACGCTACGTAATTCATGATATCTTTCGTGGTATAAGCGAAGCGTGGCCTTTGAGTTGTCACGGCCGTCATCGCTATTCAGTCTGTTCGTCCCCCTAGATGGCCTGGTGATAATCGTGATGGGATGTGCAGAACGATGAAAGTAACAAACTCGTTGAAGTCAAGATCCAGCTTGATATTTCAAAAATAGGTTCTGCGTGCACACTGCGTGACTGGGTCTCTTCTGGACAACCGACACGCTGGGAGTCGTGGGAGTCGGTTCGGAGACAGACGCCTATCACTCCTGGGTGTCGGGCGGATGTCGGGCGTCACGACTCCCAGACTGACACCCGAATATAAATGGTGAAAGAGGTGACAGGCGAATATATCCTTCTGGTATTCTCCGCAACGCCCAAGTATAAGGTTCTGGTATTCTCCACAACGACTCACTCCCAACGGACTTCCAGTCACACTCCAGCGCCCCGCGTCATTTCACCAATGTATTCTAATTCGCCTTTCATAGTACAGGGTTCCATGCCCGCTACGTCCGTACCCGTTCCGGGACTTGTACTTGCGTCTCAAGCTTTTTCCATCTAAGCTTATGTCGGTGGTATTATTCGTAGTTTCGCAAAGGCAGCAGCCAGGGCAGCAGCGTTGTTGGTGCGTTGTCTGGGGGTCTAACACAGGTCTAACAGCCCATTCAACGCCCATTGATAGAGAGAACGTGGATGATTTTTCCGCGGTCGAAGGATCAGCCATTGGAGTCAAAATCAAGCTTGATGCTCAAACTCGCTACAGCCCGGGAGTCGCCCAGGAGTCGCCTCTCACTTCTGGATATGCTCATTCATGGCTCGTCATTGCAAGCTGACTGCAAGCTGCTCACCAGGCTGCCACGTTCAATATTGTCAATGCACTGTTGAAGCACAAATGTATTATCCTTCATACCCCTCACACTCACAGTTGGTATGGGTACCTCGGGACAAGTCTGCCTTCGTTTCGTCTCCCCTTCATAAATCAGCATCATTTCTCATAATCATTTCTCAAATAATCTTTCCTTGACCGGTTCTGGTCACAGTGCTGGTGTACTCCTGCGAAATCCCCAAATCCCTTCCCAAATCGCCCAAATCCACCGGACTCTTTCACCCCAGCTTTCACCCCACTCTCACCCTGCTCCCACCCACAACCAAATCATCTCGAGGGTTTACAAAAAAGAGAAAGTCTTGTTTACTTTAGTCTTTACCACAACAAAAGCATCTTACAAAAAATCCGAAAGGAAAAAACAGATGAGCGAGAACTAATCTCTCGTCTCACAATCTTCTCGCTTTCGTTGAATTCTTCCCTCTGGTTCAGCATTTACGAAGAAGAGGGGGGCCTCACCAAACAATATTTATACCAAAACTGAGAAAGGGGAGAGGAGGAGGGAGGGAGGGGGAAGGGCGAAGCAGAGCAAGACTTTTATAGAAAAACCAAAAGGTGCAGAAATGCCAGAAGTGTGCCGACTGAAGAAAGAAAAAGGTTTAATTAGGTCTTGGAGCTCATGGGAAAACAAACAAGATAAAAAGGAAGAAGACAAAAAAGAAAATACACGAAGAATAGAAGAGAAAGACGAGAATAGAGAGCTTCCGCCCCGCAACTGTACTTTCACTCCCATAAAAACGGCATTAGGAATTTTTCACAGACGAAAAGATAAAGAAGGGAACAAATAAAAAAAGGGACAGTGAAGAAGCAGAAAACAAAAGAAGACAACCGGCACGAAAGAAGAAGAAAAACCATAGTACTCTAGAAGAATCAATACACCCCATCCCATATTCCTCCCCCCAATCTTTTTTATATCTCGCCAGGCCCGCAAGTACTGGAAGCAATGAACGAGGCACATTGTCCGCCGCGAATGCTTCTGCGTTTACGAAGGCCGAACATTCTACTTCTTCGGGAACGTCTTCATGGGGTTGACAGCGCACCTGGATGGATGAATACATAGATTTAGAGCATGCCTCATGGTCTCATTAAGGAAACTGCAGATACAAACACTGCGACAACACTCAGAGAGCGAACAGCAATCAGTACTTACATCCAAATGCGCGTCTTGTAAATCTTGAACAAATCACGAACAAGCTCGCGGAAGTCGATCCTTCGATCAGCGACGAAGTAGAACGTCAACTTTCGGCGGTCCCTGTTTAAGGATATTCAAAATAAAATCACTAAGGCTGGCCAGAAAGGAAAGACGCAAGAACAGCAGTCATAGAAAGATGATTATGTATACGAACCATTGGTACTCCGCGTCCACGACTTCCATAGGCAACTTCTTCTGCCGAATCTTGCTCTGACAAATCGTCATAGCCTTCGCCTCATCCTGGCTCTTCGAGACAAGCATCGTGACCTCAGTCGGCTGGGCAGGCCTGAAAATGCGCTTGGGGTGGACCTCTTTCTGATACATTGTGTCAGCGATGATATCTTGGTGGTTGGCTTGGTAGAGCTGCAACTGCTGCATGTTCTGGATATTGTCATGGATGACCTTGCCCAAGTCTTTGCCACGGTCGGCTTCGACGATAACGAGATCTCCCTTCTTGATGTGTACGTCGGGATCGCTAACGTAGAAGAAATCGTGCCGACCGGCCTTGAATTCCACAACGTAGAGCGGCCAGGGGTGAGAGCTTGATTGCATTTGCAAGTTCTTGCCGGCTTCGACCCAGGCGCGGGTTCGGTGCTCCGTGTTTTCGAAGTAGTCGTTGATGTCCTCAAGGTAAGGCTGGTCTCCAGATTGCGGAGGCATGTCGTCGAGGTGGAGGGCGTCGAGCTGGTCGTTGATGTAGCGGGTCGGTGGGCTGTACAAGGGTGGTCCCGCGAGCGAATGCCGGCGTTTCATGTCATATTGGAAGTCTGCTTCTAAACCACCGCCACTGGTATTTGGGAAGAAGTATAGGTGAAATATGTCAGCATCACGACAGAGTGGACAAAAGCAACGTAAAAGAACACTGTTTGCACGAACGAAGGCTAAGCAAAACCAAAGCGATCAATCAAAGTCAAGGACATACCGAGCCATAAGCTGCTGAGCAGCGTATTCGTTATAGAGTGTGGGTGCGTGGGAAAATCTACGATGTTGTCTGTACCGCTCCAATCTATCAGGTGACGGGATGCCCATACCCCGTCCTTCGGGGTCTCGCGGACCGTCCCAGACAGAGTTGTATCCGGGCTGCGTAGACGCCCTGCGGTGCAAGAGCGATGATTCCCGGGCGAGTTGCTCGTTCTGAGCGGCAGCCGCAGCTGCTGCAGCCGCTGCAGCGGCAGCATTCCCTTGTGCCATGGCCCAGATCGAGTTCATGTCTTGTGGACTTGTGGGACTGTCGCCAGGACCGACGTTCACTGTCGGGATGCCACCTTCAGGACCTGTACCACCGTTTCCACCTGACGCGAGCAAACCGTAAATTGCCGAAGAGGATTTTGATCGGGAACGAGCTTTCGGGAAGCTGAATTGGTTGTAGTCGTCCTCGTCATCATCAGGAGGTCCACCCCGTAACGCCTCAGTGCCCATGCGCTCTTTGAACGTCATGCGATCATCTTCACGGTCGCTGAGGGATCCGTCATAAGGATCGTTTTGGCGTGCGACAGAGCCCAGGGAGAACGAGAAGCTCCGGTACTGACGTGCGGGGATCGTCGAGACTTCCGGCTTGAGACCACCAGTCAACTTGCCTGCTGCGGAGGCATACACGCCAGGAGGGGGATTCCTGTCATCGGGCCCACCAGCAGAGGTCATAGCTGCAGGAGGTGCGAGTGAGGTTGTTGTTACGCCCGTGTCCTTCCAGATCGAAGCCCCGTTGCCCCATTGCATACCCAGCGAATTCCATTTCCCACCCGGCCTGCCACCAGCAGGACCACCGTTGCCAGTACCTGGCACCCCACCGGCAGGGCTGCCTTCCTTTTCGTCACTATCATCGTATTTCTGTTCTCCATCTTGCAACAACGGGTTGGGCGTTGTCGAAGCACGGGTCCGGATGCCCCGCTTTCTGGACAACACCAAATCGTCCTCGTCGTCACCTGCGTTAGCGGCGGCGGCGGCGGCGGCAGCTGCTGCAGCGGCCGAGGCAGCTTCCATAGCTTGAACAGAAGGAAGCCCGTTGCGATCCGGTGTTGGAGGGACTGATGCTGATGCACGTCTTGGTGGGCTGCCGACTACCTTCCAGCTGTCAATTACACTAGACGGCGGTGGGTTATTTGATGGGTTGGGTCCTGGGCTGGGGTTTCTTGCGGTTTCCATGTTCTTAGAATCAGCTGTCAAGGGAGAGCCAGGAGAAGAAGCGGAATCGGAAGGGGGCGGGGTGAGAGGGACTGCTGTTGGCCAGATATTTGTGATGTGGAAAAGGGAGAGTAAAGAGGTTACTATCACAACGAAATCAAGAGAATATCAAGGCCCCTCTGTCACACACCCATTTGCATGAAGGAGCGTTCCTTCCCACAACATTCGTCCCAAAACAACTTGAACGAAGGAGACAAAACCAAACCCAGGCACACTGCACCAACATAACACCCAAACAAGACAAGCAAGTGAAAGCAGAACATATCCAGAGAACCCTCACCTTTGTCCTTGTTACCCCAAAGTTCTTTGAGTTGCCCTCCGGAAGTGGCTGCCGAAGTAGCTGCTGCTGCTGCGAAGGAAGACTTTCGTCGTTGACCGTTCGACGCCATATATTATGACAAACAACGAGGCAGGAGTCCAAGGGAGTGTTGCAGAAGGAGGAAGAGAGAGAGAGAGAGGAGGTTGTTGAGGATTCTTTTCAGTTTGCGATTACCCTTGCGTGCGTCAGCTGCGGTACCCCTAGACGCTCGAGAGCTCGGGTGAAGAAGGCCCACTGCGGCAACCAAGGCAGAATGTTGTTGAAGGAATGAAACCAGAACACAGAGAGGTTTTGTTTTGTGGGGGAGGGGGGG
>JADGJF010000626.1:0-16965 GCA_027596845.1 Quaeritorhiza haematococci | reverse complement strand
GCTGAAGATGGTGGTTAAGGCTTCTTACCCTGTTACGATTGATGAGGGCGACGAAGGAGATTCAGAGGGCGAGGAGAATGATCATGAAGCAGAGGGAGGAGGACTTGCGGTGGCAGACACAACCAGTGTGACCGTGAGGGTGTCGGATGCAATCACCACAAGCACCGTGATTAGCGACCCATCGTGCTGAGTGGCGTCCGCCAGCGAAAGAAAAGGGAGATAGCAATGTGTGCACCCACAATGGACCAGACAAACTTTTGTTTCGTGTTTGTTACTTGTAAAACTGTACGAAACAGAGCTGACGCTTCTAATGCTTGAAAGCCGGCAAAGGTCAACGGATACAGCCAGAACTTGAGGAAAGTCATACGCATTCGAGAAGAAATTCATTTCTTGCGCGAAAAGGAGAAGAAAGTGTTGGCAGTTCAGAGGAAAGACGAGAAATGACCCCATGTTGTTCGTTACAAATCAAACCCCGAATCCACCTTTCCACCCCACTCCCCCAAATTTCTCGCCAGTTGATTTGAGTGTAATCTCTCGTTACGGTATCTATTTACAAAGCCAAAAATCCCGTTCACAAAATATTCGAGCACGCAAACCGCTGCAAATAATGCGACCCAAACTCATCATACATTGCTCTCGTTATAGACGAAGTGCCCAACCTATTCGAATCCGCGGCCCATAAGGCAGCTCCGCGCCATGCGTCCAACAAGGGATCCGCCGCAGACCTAACCTTCACCAAAGAGCCGTATGGTCGTAGGCTTTGGAGTTCCTTTTGTATCCGGTCTTGGAGGTGGGGGAAAAGGCTGTGACCACCGGTGGTGAAGATGTTCTACAAGGACACGGAATTTAATCGATTAGAATATGAAATTTGATATACAGTCCAAAAGAGATGCGCTCTGAGGCATGAAGATCGCGACCAACCTGAGCCATTCTCAAACTCTTCTCCCCATCAAACCGTTTCAATATATCATTCAACGTCTCCACAACCCCCGCATAATCATTCCCCGCAATTCCCGGCTGGAAAAACACCTCCGGTATACGAATCCGTTCCACATTAAGGTGCACCTGAGTAGCCTGTGCCGGATCAGATAAGTCAACCGGCTGTACTCCATGCGCAAGCCTGTGTATGATGGTGTTCGTGAAACCTTTTTCGTTTTCGTTGAAGATGTCCTCGGGTATGAACGACTCGTCGTGGGCCAAGAGGAGGGAGTCGAGTTTGGCAAGCTCTTGGGCGTCTTCGTCCTCTTCTTCGGAATCCTCTTTGCTCTGTGTATGTATTTTCGAATGAATTTCAGGCAGATGAGTTGTTAAGAACATATTTACACCAACGATTTTTAGAAATCTGAACTTACGATTTCGCGATAAATCGCCCAGTCATCATCGTCGGCTCCGAACGTATCCTCTACATTTGTCAAGATACATGCAGCCAAAATCAGTTCCTATTTCCGAGTCAACCATTTCCACTGTATAAGAAAGCAAAATCCAAGCCTCACCATCAGCTCCTCGTCGACGCCGCTTCGACGGAACATCCTCAGCCAAATGTGCAATACTCCGCATTCTCAATTGCGAGGCATGACTTCTACGATCAGATAATTGTGCTTTCCTTCGTTGTCGCAACCTAATCTTGTCAACAAGTTCCTGGAAGGAATACGCAAAATATCTTCGTTACAGGAATACCCTGTTGGTATGCATGTGGAACCCGGTTCAATGTACTTACATTACGCTTCGTGTGAACCTCTTCCAACCACTTTTGGGGATCGCGTAACCGCCTCTCTTCTTCTTCCTTTTCTTTCTCGAGCTGTCGCAAACAAATTACGATCAAATCATGTCCCCACAACATTTGCAGGGCAAAGCAAAACCTCATACTCACCTCACGAAGTCGTTCATCTTCACGTTCTTGCCTTGCACGTTCTCTAGCTTCAAAACTCCCCTTCAATAACTTTTGTTTCCGCTTTTCCTTCTTTTGCTCTTCGGTGAGTTGGCTGTCGGGGATGTCGACCAAGGGGAAGGAAGGAACTTCCTGTTGTTTGCATATTCGTACCTAACATTAACACCAACTTCGCACGTGAAATGCATAGATTATGTTTTGCACCTTTTCTTCGGGTTCCTGTATTCCAGCCTGTCGGTTACGAGCACGTCGGATCAATTCCTCCAAGTTCTTGATTGCATTGTCTAAATCAGCCTCGGACTTGAATTCATGCATTTCCAGAATTTCCTATGTATATTGATACCAATTGACATTAGTACCGACCAAACATCAAGGTTTTTTTCAGATCGGAAAATCTTACATTGAATTCCCCTTTTGATTGATCTGCTTTGGATATCTTGATGGCTTTCAACTCGTCGAGTTGTGTCTCTTTTTGTGCGAGCTTATCATGGATAGAGTGTTAGCAATCCAACTTCATCAAAGGTATGCGCTGGTTGCTTAGAGGTTACCTTCTGCTCTCTCAACTTCGCCGCTTGCTCGGCCAGCCGCCTCCCTTGCTCGCGTCTCCTTTGCAGCAGTTTTTCTTGGTCTTCCGCTGTTGTTTTGTTTTCCTCCTACGCCATTTCAAGAAGGCGTGAAGATTAGGACATTGGACATATAACTGATCGACTATGCCAAAACATTGTCGACGCCTTACCACAGCT
Source organism: Quaeritorhiza haematococci (assembly GCA_027596845.1). Classification (NCBI taxonomy): domain Eukaryota; kingdom Fungi; phylum Chytridiomycota; class Chytridiomycetes; family Quaeritorhizaceae; genus Quaeritorhiza; species Quaeritorhiza haematococci. The sequence continues at coordinate 14,334 of JADGJF010000626.1, read as the reverse complement.
GCATACGGAAATTGAATAACGACATCTTTTGCTTCCAAAATCGCCGGGTCATCGAGTTGGCGTATTTCTTGGCCGTAATCAGTGGAGACGTACGCATGGTGCGTGACCAAGTGCTAGATAAGAACTGCGTACATTAGATGAGTTCAACAGGGGATCAAATGTCGATTCATTGGCGGAAGTTGCTTACATGGATTTGGAAAGGGTTGATCTTGTGCGGAAAGCTTGGATACTTCAATTGGAGAACTTTCTGGGCGAATTCTACCGTACTCAGTCCGCCGTACGGAAGTCTATTTTCAAAATCGTTCAGTGTTTTGGGTTGTGCTGGGGACATCGAGGTGCAGAAAAAGAAATGACAAGTCTTACCTTTTCAAAGCGTGTCCAACTATTTGACCATCAAGAATTGGAATGAAATGTGTCGCGTTATGACCAAACGAGACCACCACACCGTCGGGCACCGAGGACGAGTTATTGGCGAAATAGCTGAACATACTGTCGACACCATACACAATCTTGGGGACGGTATAGCACTCAAACAGAAGTTCGGACGTCACTTCAGATGTTCCAAGGTGAAGGAGAGTGGAGTTACGTCACAGTTGATGACTGAAAACGAAAAATCATTGGATAGGATAATAGAATACACACATTTCCGACTAGACACCGGATTGCATAATGCCTCCGTCATCACAACCGGATGCGAGATTTGGTCCGTATCGATGCCAAGTTTCGTGAATGCGAAGTCCAAGGTATTTTCCTGAATGGTCGTTCACTCTCAGTCAGTCTTACTTGCGGCCGCGGTAGTTTCAAAGTTCCTCCAAGTATAGAGTCATTTTAGACCTACCAAAACGTCCGTATTCACCACAACTCCGCCGTCGAATGCGCTTTTGATCGTCGTTGGCTGACCCGCACTATAAACATCGTTTCCCACCAACACCGTGTTCTGATTACTTTTCCGTTCCTTAAACTTGGTGAAGATATTATCGAACTGAACTAAACCGAAGACAGGCTAATTAGTTTTGAAAAGATTGGGAAAAAAGGGATGTCTGGCTTGCAAAGGTTCGCGATCTACATACGGCGCGGTTTGTCTTCCCCCGCCCAGCCAACCCTGCATTCTGAGCTTCCGTTGTCGATGATGATGGCGGTGTCTGTTCCGCGGTAGGGATCGTAATCATTCATCGGACATGGCTTCGATGGGAAAACGGTCGGTATTTCCACTGTCATTGTGGTTTGTCGGGACTTCGGGTGGGAGGCCAAGGTTGGGAGGAAATCAGTTGTGCGACGGAACCTCCGAAAACCGTCCAGCCGCATTTGAAGAAACCAGAGTGAGAAATCAAAATGAACAACCCCAACTCTTTGGCCCAACTTCTTTCCACATTAACCGCTTTGAACTCTTCGATCGCGCCGGTAAGTTCCTGGATGTCTTCGGACTTTGCTGTTTTCATGCTCCCAAGTTGTCTATGCTGTCCACATTTCAACTGACCGTCATTCAGCCGCCTCTCTCAGCGCCCCAACCACAAGTACCCACCCCCACCACCTCTGCCAGTAATGCGTCCCGTTTCCATTTTCTCGATCCGAATCTTGTCGCCGCGGTAAGATCTGAATATGAACAAAGACAACAACAACAAGTCCAATCTGCACAAGCTGGGGTTTACCGGCCTTTTCCCCCACTTCAACAACAACTCCAAGCTCCTCCTGCGAATGCACTCGAGATATCCTTACTGGAGCGATTGCAACAGACACAACAGCAACTGTATCAAAATCAAACCGTTCAACAACCATCACAGCCTTTGGCGTTTTCCACTCCTTCTCAGCAGCCGCAACCTGCTGTGCAGACTGCTTCTATCGCAAACCTCGGGTTATCCGTATCCCAACCACCTTCGGTGCCGGAGCAGTCATATGCCCACAGCATCTATGGTGTACATCAGGTCCATCAAAACACATCAAATCTGTCGACCTCAACGTCAGAAAACACACTCAACAAACCCATCCCTGCAAACACGTATCGCACTTACGATGTCTCGACACCATATCAAATCGATTCGGTTGATGAACCAAGTCAGGAATCCGAAGCCCCGTCACCATCAACAAGCTCGCTACCAGCTCTGGACGACAAAGTGGTGAATAGCAGTCCAACAAAGAAGAAGGCGTTTGGACCCGCTTCCGGGGGGATAACACCCGCGGTACTTTCTGAGTTGGCTCGTCTATGCGGCGACGGGCAAAACGATATCGTCGAGCAGATCCAGAATCTTCAAAGCATGCAGGTTTGCTGGTGCGAGAGGCCTTGACAAGTCCCAGAATTGTTTTCTGCAAGAGGTTTGTCGCAAATCTGACATTTCGATGTTTATCGTGTAGAAAAATATGGAAGATAAGCTTCTTCGTAATCGCGAAGCGCTTTTGGAAAGACATGAAAAGCGGCGACAAGAACTCCTTGCCAGGTTTGAATTAAATGTTTCCCCATAATCTGTAAAGTCTGCTTCATCGTTCGCTGACATTCATTTCATATTTCTAAACTAGTGAAATCATCGGTAACGCTGATCCAAGAGAAGCGGAGGTTAGTCACGCTTTCCTAAAGTCGGCAATTACATTCTTGCATCCATTCTCGGCTTGCTGACAGTGATCATGAACAATTCACCAGGCGTTGGAAGTATCGCTTGCACGAGAACTATCCGAATTCGATAAGACTGTTATTCGAGAACTGGAAAATCTAGCGAAGAAGCAACAAGCAAAATTGGATGAGGTATGACGATTGTTTTCCAAAGTGTTGTCTCTGCTGAAAAATTTTGTGATAAAGGGCTCACATATTCACGTTTTCAAACTATGCGAATCTTAAGATTGGAATACCCATGTTGTATGTTACGGATAAGCCGGAGGATATGACTGTGCAGAAGAAAATAATCTCGTTGATACTCGATATGACGAAAGCATCAGGGTAGTAATTTAGAAGACAGAAGACTGTGAAATCCGCACACACAAAGAGGTGAACTGTATTTATCTAAAGAGACCAATGATAGAATATGTATGCTCTGACGTCTGGATATCGTTCTGACGCATCGGGCTGGCTCCCAAACTCTGTTATGTATCTCTTTATCATCCTATTTCACTACCCGATCTCCGAATTCAGTTCTAATAATCTTCTTCCCAAAGTCCTTAGGTTCCTTCATCTCCCTCGGTACGTCCTGGCGACACTTCTCCAAGTGCTTTTTGAGTTCAGCAACAATCTCGACAGGCGTGTCCAGAGTCAATAAGCTCGTTGCCATTCCGTTGTTACATGATGAAGAGGAGCCTGATGTTGATGCTGCCGCGGCTGCACGGCCAGTCCGTCCGATTCGGTGGACGTAGGTTTCAAAAGAATCGAAGGGAAGGTCCCAATTGATAACGTGGGTACAGGTAGGGATGTCGATACCACGTGATGCAAGGTCTGTTGCGACGAGGATGTCCAGTTGAGCTACGATGGGGAGCGCAAAGCTTTGGTTAGAAAAAGAGGCTTTGGGCTGACGATGATGGAAAAATCGTTTCAAATGTTCACCTTCTTTCATGGCTTTCATCACTCGGAACCGATAACTCTGGTTTTTTTCCGCATGAATTCCAGCTGTGTGAAATTGTTCTGCTCGCAACATCTCAACGACCTAATGCACAGAGTAGGACATGAGGTCGCAGTTAGACCGAAACTTTAGATTGTTCCTCTTTCAAACAGGTTTTTTACCTTGTCGACCGTGTGAGATGCGTTGCAAAAAACAATGACGGGCGGATTTGGCGTCGAACGAAGGGTTTCCAGGAGCAATTTCTGGCGAAGTTGAATGGCGAATGTAACCCAAACAGGTCAGCGAGGGCATTCCCAATTTGCGTACTTATTTCCTTTCCAACTACCCACCTTCTTATGACAGTAATAGCAAAAGAGGACTTTCTGTTCAACGGCTCCCGAAGTCCCACTGACAGAATATGAAGGCAACTGGCTCACGGGGGTGATGTGGATGGTGATCGGATTTACAGTCGCACTTCGAGCAACGCGTTCAAGATTGTGAGGGAGTGTCGCGGAGAATAGAAGTGTCTGCCTTGCTGCCGCCACGTTGTTGACTGCACCGTCTAATCGTTCGATGATCTGGATACCCGTCCCCTCATCACATTAGTACGGAAACTACCCTTTACTTCGCCTCACATTCGCGATGTTAGATGCCATGAGTAAAAAAGGAGATGGAAGAGACCATACCCAGCGAAGTTGCTCTTCGAGATTCATAGATAGCATCCGGTCTACCTCGTCCAGCACGAGATACGAGATTCTACGTTTGACGCAGGTATTGAGCTTGGATGGTTAGAAAAACCCCGAATCTTTGAAGACACTGGGAATCGAATAATAACGGGAAGCCGATGCTCGATGTGGATTTGCGTTCATTGGTTAAGGAATTTCAAAAAAACCACAACACCGAAAAGTGATCGGAAACCAAACAAAATCGAAAAGAAAAAGCGTTGCAAGTGGATATGATCAAGATCGAGCGTTCCCGGAGAAGTGCTGCCAACTACCTATCAAGTTTGAGTTCGCCGCGGTTGATAAGATCGACGAGACGCCCGGGAGTCGCGACAACGATGTCCACGCCGGTACTCCTGATGGGACCGATCTGCGTGTGGATGGGGACCCCGCCCGTGATACCGAGTACCGAAAAGCATTTCGCCGTCTGTTGTGATCCTTGCTGCTGTGCCGCGCTGAAATTGGAGTCCCACCCACTTTGACCGTAAGATGTTGATGTGTTGTTGTACCAGCCGGATGGTGGTTGCTCAGAGGTGGCCCATATACTGGCTGAATACGATTGATCACCACATTGCGATGGGTAGTATGAGAAAGCGTTCGTGGGAGCAGACGTCTGCGGATGGTAGGGATTGTAATGTGGTTTGACATTGTTATCGTTCCAATTTGAGGAACCATAAGCATTGATGGATGTGGTGTGATATGGTTGATCCTGCGACGGTTGGTGTGTCATCTGCACTCCCGCAGATTGTGCTTTCTCTTCAAGAGATTCATCCTGAAGCTCCTGCAACCGCTGCTTCTTGGTGACGGACATGGACGTCGTTTCCGGTGAATTGAAGAGTTGGATATCTTCATAAACTTGTTCCGCGAGTTCGCGGGTTGGTACAAGGATCAAACCACGCGGACCTTGGCCTGGCTGAGCGGGTTCGAAGTAGCTTTGTAGATAGGCCAGGAGAGGCAGGACGTACGCCAAGGTCTTACCGGAACCAGTTTCAGCCAAACCGATGATGTCCCTCCCTGTCATAATACCAGGAATTGCCTGCATCTGCACCGGCGTCGGTTCCTGTATCATTTGACCATGCGGGGAGCGTGCTCAGCAACTCCTTTGCTTTCACATCAAGTTTGATTTACCCATGAACCTGCTCAAAAATGGTCCTTACTTGATATCCATATTGCTGCAACAAGCTTTGAAAGTGGGATTGGAAACCGGCCTCGCTAAAGTGCATGATAGGACGAGGACATCCTTCCCCTTCAACCTGAACAAATGTAGCCAAACCCAACAGCAATCAGTCAGAAAATTGCATTGCTGGGCTTGATTGACGTCCGTTTTTGTTAACTCCAGAAGCAAGGAAAAACCCAACCGACCTCGATTCCCAGTTCATATCTGAACTCGTCCACTTCTCGTTCTGTCCATGACTGCAGCTCTCCCACTGTGGGGTAGGAACGGGAAGAATATGGGTCTTGGCCCACGCCCCTGCCGCTCGCGTCATTATTCGCACTTGGAAGCTTGCGCTTCACATGGGTCCCTTCTTGCCGCAAAGGTCGGAAGTTCGATTCATCGTCTCCATTAACCCCCCGATCGTGTCCTTCGTGATAAGATCGCTTTGTTGAAGTTGTAGTGGGAGTAAACAGATGAGATATCGAAACGTGTTTCCCCTGGCTCATCCTTTGCCAAATCCGAAAGTAAACATGAGCGAGCCCCCTATGTGTATTACAGTGTACAACATATCCAAGAAAACCAACCTCAGCTTGGGAACCTCACGAATCACGCAACGACGCAAGGAACGACTGAACGACGGCAACCAACGGACACGGGTGAACGCTCAAGATGAGGATCCTAATCAAAGGCGGTGTTTGGAAAAACACCGAGGATGAAATCCTCAAGGCAAGTTGCTTTACATTTAACGGCATAGGTCTGCATGTGGTTGAGTTTTATTTGACTCATTTACTGACTGTTCCTTGGTGCCGGTTCTCCCATGCTTCACACAGGCGGCTGTTATGAAATATGGGAAAAACCAATGGGCTCGTATCAGCTCTCTCTTGGTTCGGAAGAGTCCCAAACAGTGCAAGGCTCGTTGGTACGAATGGCTAGACCCGTCTATCAAGAAGACTGAATGGTCAAAAGAAGAAGACGAGAAGCTCCTCCATTTGGCGAAACTCATGCCCACTCAATGGCGAACGATCGCTCCAATCGTTGGTCGGACGCCCGCTCAGTGCTTAGAAAGATACCAGAAACTGTTGGATGAGGCCGAAGCCAAAGAGGGAGCAGATGAGGAAGGGGGTGTTCCAACTGGTGACGAGGTTAGGCGGCTGCGTCCCGGTGAAATCGACCCGGATCCGGAAACGAAGCCTGCTCGTCCCGATCCTGTTGATATGGATGAGGACGGTGAGTTTTGCTTACGTGTCCTATCTGTTCAAGAAGGACACAAACCTCCCCTATTGCTCCATAAATCTAATGCCAACCTCCGCTTACCCCTGGTTCTTTTCGTTATTCTTTTAACATAGAGAAGGAAATGCTTTCGGAAGCTCGTGCTCGTTTGGCCAACACGCAAGGCAAAAAGGCAAAGCGAAAGGCGCGTGAGAAGCAACTGGAGGAAGCTCGTCGTCTTGCATCACTCCAGAAGCGTAGGGAGCTCAAAGCCGCTGGGATCGAAGTCCGAGTCAAGCGGAAGAAGCGCGGTATGGACTACAATGCCGACATTCCCTTCCATACCAAAGCACCTGCAGGGTTTTGGGACACCAACGACGAGAAAGCCAGGGAAAAGGAAGAGAAAGGCAAGCTTACCGACGTCTTGCTGCAGAAACTGGAGGGGAAACGCAGAGCTGATGAGGAGGCGGAAGAACGGAAGAAGGATGCAAAACGTCAGAAGGTCCGGAAGGAGAAGGGCGAATACGTTCCCCCACAGGCACTGCGAGCAGCAAAGGAGCAAGAAATGATGAAAAGTCAGCGCAAAAAGCTCATTCTGCCCGCGCCTCAGATCAGCGAGAACGAGCTTGAGGAGATTGTAAAAATCGGATACGCGGGTGAAACCGCCAAAGCGATCGTCGACACGGAAGACGCGACTGCTTCGAGGACGCTGTTGGGGGATTATTCAACGACATTCAAACCGCAGAATCAGCTTCGGACACCCCGCTTGACAGCCGCCGAGGATCCATTGAAGATCGAAGCAAGGAACCTGAAGGCTTTGACCACGGCTCAAACTCCACTTTTGGGAGGGGAACTCAATATAGAGGGACAACTCTCATTCGACGGAATAACCCCCCGAAAGAGCGTAACTCAGACACCCAACCCGCTCGCAACGAATCTCACACCGAGAGCCGGAGGTGAAGGGGGAGTTGGATTTACTCCGAGAAGTACGGCCATGACACCCCGTGGTGGCACGGGGGGCATCATGGGTCGCACTCCGCTCCGAGACCAAATGGGGATTAACACGCCCAGGGACTCAGAGTACGGCTTCGAAGAAACACCCCGCGCCGAACGCGCTCGGCAGAACCTGATTCGGCAGCAACTCACCCAACATTTCGCCACCTTACCGAAGCCCAAAAACGACTTTGAGATCGTGCTACCGGACAAAACGAGCGAGGAAGCGGAAGAAGCCGGCGACCGTGCAGATGCACAGCCCATGGAAGAAGACGCTGCTGATGTGGAGGCTCGGAAACGGCACTTACAAGAGCAAGAAGAGCAAGCCAGGCTGCGCAGGAGATCTCAGGCAGTCCAGCGAGGCTTGCCACGACCGACAGTCATCCGTGCTAGCGTTTTCAAAGCTGACGTGGATGCCGAACAGTTGACGGAACGCGAACGGATCAACATTATGGTTCAAGAAGAGATGCTCTCGTTGTTACAGTATGACGCCGTTATGCACCCGGCTCCCGGCCAGCAGCCACACGCGATTCTTGCAAAGGGTGACATCCGGCCGCTTGAGCCGGTGACAGATGCTGAAATGACCGCCGCGCAAAAGCTTTTGGAGGAAGAATTCGCGCTCGTCAAGGACGAAGTCGAGAAGCGCGTCGACGGTGAAAACGATGATGACAGCGACACTGCCTTCAGCAAACTCCACGACGAAGTTATCAAGCGGTTTGTCCACCTCCGACCGACTGCCGATGCCACCGCAAGAGGTAAACCTGGTACATTCCGCGTCGTCTCAGACGTTTCCCCTCCGGACCTTGTTACAGGAATCCGCGCCGAATTCGACTTCAGCAAGGATCTTATGCGCAAAGAAGCCACACGGGCTGCGAAGATGGAGAAGAAGCTTGGGGTGATGTTGGGTGGATACCAGGCTCGTTCGGCCAAGCTTAAGCGGGATCTTGCTGAGAAGACAAAGGAACTCCAGGACGCTGTTGTTGAACTACAGAGCTTCCAAATGCTGAAGGACCATGAGTCGGGAGGCATGCCGGTGCGAGTCGAGAAACTGGAGGGGGAGGTTGAATACCTTAGAAAACGGGAGAACGAGCTGCAACAGCGTTATGCTGAGATGATGGTGGAACGGGATGACTTGATCAGGGCCATTCAGGAGGGGCAGAGGAAGATCCAGGAGATGGATGGGGGTGAACGTGGGGTTACCAACGGTGTTGAAGTAAATGGTGCGAATGGTAATGCTGACGAGGATGTAGAAATGTCGTAAAATGTTTGGTTGCCTAAAAGGTGCCGTCCTGCATTTGATAGTTTGCTCACATGTATTTTCAAGAATCGTGCGCAACTGAACAAAGTTTTCGTGTGGTTTGGGGTTGGATTTAGAGGCGCACACTTTTTGACAAGATACGACTCATACACTTCAAAGTATTTCTTAAAAAGAACCTGTACATTTTTACGTATCCCTCCGTTTGCTATCACCCTTTCACCCAATCGACATCCAGCGTTTCGAGGTTGCTGCTTGCGGGACCGTTGAGGACACGGCCATAGCGGTCAAACCTACTTCCGTGCCTTTTCCACAAAAGAAAGATGAGGGAATTTTTCAGAAAATTGTTGCAAATATGTCCGTGGCGGTCCATGGAAATCAATACCAAAACACGTCAGCAAAACACCTCCACTTCGACAATTCCATCTCAATGAAACCACAGCACAAACGAATACTTACACGGGACAATCCCAAGTTTTCTCCTCGGCGTTCCACGTCACGATCCCATTCATGTGGGGGCACACCGCCGTGCAAGTGTGGATTCCACCTTCTTTGTCCTTGTAGACGGCGTAGGGTTTTGACGCGCCATGAGTCATGACGGCTCCAGAGTCCGGGGCAAGTTCCTGTGACCAACATAGTCGTCGGCAAATAGGGATGTAGTAATGTGGGGTGTTGATGCAGTGGAGAAGAAGGAGGTTGGGAAGTTCAGCTCAAGGCATCATCCGAAAGACATAGCAACATAGCCACGCCCCTTTTTGAACCGCAACCACCATTCTCTTTCCTCAAAAATCAATGGGGACTATCCACGAGGAAGAAGAAGGATTGAGAACGAAAAAGACAAAAGACACCACGACCACTTCATACGTCGATAGTGTTAACATCCCCCCTTCGCAGCCATCGTTTGTACTGCCAGTTCGCATCCGCGAGGTGCTTGAACATTTCGGGGATATTGCGGATGCTTGGAGCCCGGGAAGGATCGTAAAGTTTTGCCCACGGATTTGGACGGTCGAGAATGAGGTCGTGGATGATTTGCGCACCAAGTGTGCCATGGGTCATTCCGTTTCCTTTGGGTCCGAAACGGGTTGGGGGTCGGTTAGCAGCGGGAAAAGAGGAAAGAAACTTGAAATTTTTGCATTCGGTTGAAGTGCATATAGGACCATTGAGAAAGGGGAAAAAAAATAGGAAAGATTTCTGGAGCTTCTCACCAGAATCTCCAGTGATCACGTAAACATTATCCGCATCCATCGGATTTCGCCCGATATATGCCAGCCCATCCACAGGCTCAATAATCTGTCCGGACCACTTCGCAATCACTTTCCCCATGTCAAATCGCTCCCGCGCCCAATCTTCCAGTCGTTTGTACCTCTCCTCATAGAAAGACGTGTCTTCGGTGGCGATGTGGGATGATTTGAACATGCCCTCTTTGACGCGTTCGCCCTTGCGTTGTTGCCCAACAAGGTGATCTTCCCCACCGATGATAATCGTACGCATATCCGAGGTGTATCGGACGTAATGATATGGGTCGGCCGTATCCCAGAAGAGGGCTTTGGTGTGTGAAGACGGGTTGGGGACTTCTGCTGCGATCACGTACGTTCGGTAAGGTTCGAGGCGTTCCCAGAGTACCAAACGATTCGTCAATGGAACACTGATAACAACCAAGGATGAATGTCAGTTACAACTTTTCATCTAACTTGCAGATTACAACAAACTGTCGGGAAAAAAGAAAGATGAAACATTTCGGCAAATCTTACTTTGTGGCAAGCACCAGATGTTGCCCAACGACAGTGCGTCCGTCCCTCGTGACCACCTTCGCGGTACCCTTACCGCCCTCCATCTTCTCCGCATGCGTATCTGTGAAAATGTTGCACGACCCTCCAGCCATCCTCCCCTCATCACGCAGAACGCGTGCAAGTCCCTGCATATACGACAGCGGCTGAATCTGAGCCTGTCTTGGGAACTTGACAGCGATACCGATCGGGAATGTCTTAGCAAGGGGGATGGGTGCCTCGAGGAGTAGTTCGACATCCGTGATTCGGGCATCTTCACGGGCGACGTGGTATTCCCGTTTCAGGAGGGGCTCGGCTTCTTTTCGATAGGCTCGCGCAGTGGAAGGAACGTGCGACATGAGGTAGCCGTTGACGCGCTCAAACCCACAGTCAATGCCGTGTGTTTTGACGATTTTCTCGATCATATCTTGGAGTTCAAAAATGAAAAGTTTGGATGAATTGAAAATCAGAAGACGGAAAACAGCATGGAAGAACAATGAACGCTAGGAAAGAGACGCCTTGGGTGCATTGTCACGCTGGCCGATTCCACTTTGACACTTCAAGCCCTTTTGCCCAACAATCAATAACTTGTCGCCTACAAAGACCTACCAATCGCTGCGGAGTGACTTTCAGCCGCCATCCTGGCGCCCTCCGCACCATGCAACTTCGAGAGAACACAGTAGTGATCGTCGAGACCGAACGCCAGGTGCGCGGTTGTGCGGCCCGTCTCACCGCTGGCGATTTGGCCGTCTAAAATCAAGACAAATGTTTCGAGAAAGGATGTGTGAGAAGAGAAAACGATTCAGAAACGAGTGTGCCGTCAAGGAAGCTGTGCTTCGATGGGATGAAGTGAACTGCACTGTACCTTCCAAAACCACAACCCGTTTGCCAGCGCGTGTCAAGAGGTATGCTGTGGTTAACCCCGAGATACCTAATTGTGGACAAGTCGTAGGAAAGCAGACCTCAGTTTTATGACCAAAAAGAACGCACTCACTAGTTCATTCTCGAACAAGTGAAAGAACACTGGAACCCTCAAGTTCTGCGCCCTCACATCGCCCTCACATTCAAACGTACCTGCTCCAACAATGATAACTTCAGTCTCCAAATTTTCTTGCAAAGGCCCGAACAGCGTCTGCCCCTTGAAATTCGGGTCGTCAAGCCAGTACGGGTGCGTCGAACCTGTTGTGACTTTCGTTTCCATCTTCCCGGTCGCGAGGGTGCGCCGTTGGTTCTGGCTTCTGATTCTCCATGATAGTGGGGTCTGAAAGTGCCTAACTCCGGGAACGGACGCCCTCAATAGTGTCTTCAGAGGATGAAGTGGACGCATTTTCCAAAGGACTGGAGCTGGAACTGTGACCGATGTCGTGAGCGCGAATTCTTTTCTGAAAAGGGAAACCTTTAAATCTAGATTCTGGAGCGAAAATATTAGGCTTTTCGTCCTTGTTTATGTCTCCCCGGCTGACCCTGTTGGATTCTGCTCAAACAGGTCTAGGATTGTCGACCCTTGAACCTTGATCATCAAAGTTTTCGGCGTTAACGTTTGCAGTGAAGACGTCGGTGAAGACTATTTGACAATTCAAAGCTTCGCCGGTGATAGAGGAAAGAGATCGCGATATCATTTGAATCAGCATGGAGACTGTGTTAATTCTTTCTTCATGACAACCCTCACATCATCCTCTTTGATGAAACGCAAAACGCATCTTTTTGTGCCAAACCTATGGCATCTCTAAAACCACACCCATTAACATTTCCTAGTTCGACAGCTCAACCGCAGTGATAGGTGTGATCATGAACGGATTGAAACTTGAGTTGAAATATTACCCCGATTTCAGCCCTTATCTGATCCAAAATAATTGGCAAAAGAGATCTCACATACCCATTCCCCGCTACCGAAGTGCTTCGAGTAATAAGAACCCAAACTGCAAGACCCAAACTGCATCCCCTCCTTCCTAACGAGCCCCACCTGTCCCTCCCTGAACAAATGCGGGCAAAGTCGCAACTCGGTGCGCCTATCTGAATATCCTTCCCTTCCCTCTTCGTTCCTGACTTCGACCATACCAAGACCAAGTACGACTGGAAGACTGTTGTAACGCTGTCGACTCTTTTTTCAGCGTGGGTGCTGGGAGAGGTACCTCACTCCATTTCAAAACGTTTCCTGTATTTGTTTGTTCCAAGTGAATTCTGTCCACCCCGCAGTGCGAAATCGTGACGCGAGAATGTTGCCCAGACAATACCACACGTCCTTATCAGTCGAACCCCAAGGACCGAACGAGCTGTGGAATCCGACCACACAAGAAAGAAGCATTCTGCAATATTGTAGCGGTTTGTTTGGTGGTTGGTAAAATACTTCAAGTTTATCGGAGCGCGCTCAACAGGGAGATCTGGAAGGAAGTGAATTGAGCGCTGAAGTTCGATTCTTCTTTGTGGGGACCGGTTGGTTGTCAAAGGCGACCATACAAGTTGAATACAAGTCGTGTGATCATTTCGAGCCTCGAGGCGACTTCTTCTGCAGTGACGACTGTGTCGACTGACTCAGCGCGTCCTGATATGGGGTGGATCTTGGCGATTTGGCGTCACGTTGATCCAGCCAGGTTGGCGGTTGTATTCTCAGGAGTGGTTCGTGCCCGCCTTGCCCTTTTGCCTTGCCATCTTGCTTCGCACAACCTGGTCAGATCACCAAAGATGCAACTCCATCGTCACACAATCGCGAACATTGCGGAGTTTAAATCGGTTGCCCAGTTTTTTCCACTTCCACCGTTTCCATTTCGTAATTTACCGTTGGGAACGGATCTATTTCAGTACCTTGGTTTTTGCCGAAAATTTCCGGTTCAATGTGTTGTAGTTTATTTATAACTGTGGTAGCTCACATCGGGGGTGAGATAAGATTCTGCGGTGTTTCTTCAATTCGGGCGAACAGCCTCACCTCCGAGTCCTCCAAAAACGTAGTTGAACAACTCGTCTGGACTGCTTAGAAAGTCTTGCGGATTAGGTAACTATGTTGATAAGCAGAATCAATTATCTTCAAGTTGAACGTTTTTGACTATTGTGCCTGTCTATTCGATGCCAGCCCTTTCTGTCGTCTTTCCTGGTATCGTATGGGGCTGATCATGTCTGTCTTGACACTCTAAAAGCAAGGGTTTGGACGACGCTTCATGCCGGAAGGTGGACGGGCAGGGACCACGGAGTCGTTGAATCAGCACAACCCCCAAAAGAGCTCCGAAATCGACCGATACAGATCAACACTATGTTCCCGCACCATCCCAACCTCCTGACCTCGCCCTGGTCCAAACGATCAACCCATACACCACCTCAGTTTCATCATACACCAATACCCACCCTCCTCCTTCTCTCTTTATTCACCTTCATCTCCACCACCACCATCTTTTCTCTTTCTTCGGGGTTCCTCTCGTGGGTAAACCTCTACACACTTTTCGGGAGACCCGCCGTTGAGATTACCTCAAGACAAGATGTTACGATGGGACGCCATGTGGTGCCCCGGGGTGGGCTTGGACTCTCTCGGCGTGCACCGCAGGTGCAGGTTGACTCGGAACCGCTAACTTACACGGTCTCGGGGTTCACAATTAGGAATTTGGGGACGGGGAATTATTTGGAGAATGGGGGGATTGGGTCGAAGGGGTCGAGGGTGAGTTGTCGGAATTGGTGTGAAAATAAAGAATGGTCTCCTTCAATTTCGTTGCAAGGGGGGCATGTGGGA
>JADGJF010000625.1:0-15122 GCA_027596845.1 Quaeritorhiza haematococci | reverse complement strand
GAGGCGAGATCTGGATCTAGACGAGCAAGGTCTTGCGGGCAAAATCATGGCGAGCTCTTCTTCGAATTCTCCTCTTCTAGCTACAATAAATGTTGATTTTTATGCATACACACACCAGCCATAACTATTTGACATCCTCTTCGAATAGGGATGCACTCATGTGAACGTGGAGGAGCATGTGAAAAGAAAAATGTGGAAGTCCAAAAAGTCACTCATTCGAGATTCTAAATCAGAGACGTTAAATGTCACGTATATGGAGAACCCGAGCATCGATCTCGGTGCCTCTCGCATGCTAAGCGAGCGCTCTACCATTTGAGCTAGTTCCCCGATGACAGGTTCAAGGTCATGTAATTACAAAATAAAAACTTGTGACTGTGATAAACGCGAGCTGCAAAATGAACTTTGTTATTCCTTTTCACCGTCCCATCCGAGTACTTAAACCAGAAACCATGTTTAGACGGCTGCAAACCCCAGTGAAGCGGTTGCAAAATAAAATCTCAATGTAAGATGAATTTGGGGTTTTGTTCAAAGAGGATGCCTGTCTATGGTCGATGAAGTTCACTCAAGGCGCCTTCATCTACCTTAGACATGCAACCTCTCGTAAGCAAAATCCCCAAATCATCTTCCGTTGATACAAATAATTTCTTTTTTCGCTGCACTATTGTTGATCGATGCACCATGAATACTACAACTTTATACACTAACTATGAGATAACTTTGAAATTATGTTCGATACGCTCAATAATAACCTCTACTGGGCTGACGGGAAACTGATCATGATGTGTAATCAATCATTTACTGGTTAGTGTGATTGAATTGTTGAGACAGATCTGCGAAGAGAGTGTATTACGGGCTAGGAGCCGAACATACCGAAAGATCCACGTTGCGGACCACGGATGACCTTTTTCACTCTGGTTTCGAGAAAATGGACGAAGCAGGATTGGGGTTCAGTCATATGCGATTGGGTTAACCACACCATCGAGGAAAATCGACGAAAACTCAATGTTGCACCGTGGAACATATGGACTAGTGAAAACCAGCGAGACGCTATGGAAATTGATGGAAATGAAGCTATCCCCATCGAACTCCTGGAGAGTCAATACATACTTTTTGAAGACAGGCCGATAAATGAAGCGACTGTAGTGCGGCGAGACGACTTGCTTTTTCCGGTGAATTTTTCGCCTGCAAATGTTGCAGAAGGAAAAGCAGTAAAGAATGTGAAGGGTACGCGTCGGCAAAAGAAAGCCTACACTTCAATCACATCTGTTGCGGGTGACACTCAGCGACTTACACAGGCGGAGGAGTCGGGGTCTTTTTCGTAGGAGTAGGGGTCTTCTTTGGAGGAGTCGGGATCTTTTTCGTAGGAGAAGGGGTCTTTTTGGGTTGGCGTCTTCAGAATGAGGAGAGTACAGTGACGGAAGTCAGAATATGATCAAGGACCGGAAGGCAATCACAAACCCCATAACGTCTCTCGTCCATGGGGAACTTTTCGAACACGGTACAAAGTCTGCCAAAAAAAGCCTTTTGCACTCGACCTCAACAACACATCAACACTTACACAGGCGGAGGAGTCGGGATCTTTTTCGGTTGGCGCCTTCATTGAGAAATCGATTATCCATGGATAGAATGGTGATGGTGGACAGAAAGAAGAGTATTAGAAAGGAAGTCCCCGTCAGTAAACCCTGTCTAGGGGCATAAAGGTGGGATTGCTGATAAAGGGAAAGTACAGATGTATGGAATTTTGGACTCACGCGGGGGGAGCAACCGGGATTCTCTTGCGGTGAGCGGGCGGGATTTGCTGGGATGCTTGCGCCATATCAAAACCTTGCGCGGAATCGACCTGCAGAAGTTGAAGCAGTGAGATGATGTTTCGTCGGAATCTCTGGATCGGAACAAGATCCACACCGAACGGCCAATCCCAACTTTCTCCATCGTGAATCACGAACATACCAAATGCATAGAGTGGAGATCTATCTCGTCAACGAATTGCCCATGAGCGCCGTTCAACAAACCAATGACGCCGAGGGAGGCTACAATGATAAGACTGTACCAGATCATCTTCTTGCTAGGTTGATGTGGATTCGAAAGTAGAGGAATTGTTTGGGTGTTCTTGCTCGGTAGTGGGGATGACGAAATCGGACATTAACAGTGCTCGTTTATATACACCCACTAGAGAGTGCAAAACGTGGACTTAGCAAAACAAGGACAAAACAATACGACAAATGTGCAAATCACTGATATGGATGGCGATTGACTTTGCGTTTGTCGCCAACTGGGCTGCCATGTTTGAAACCCTAATCCGGAGCAAAATGCGTTTCTTGATTTAGCGCATAAAGTGAAACAAGTGATTGTGGTATAGCTTGCTTTCCGAGGAACGTTTTGTTGATAAGGTCATTTGAGGAAAATGTATGTGAAAATGGATTGGATTTGAGACTCGGTATCGTGTCCGAAGCCGTTGGGTTGGTCATCATTTGGTGGGTCTTACCCTGTCGGTGTTTCAAAATTGAATTTTCAAGCGAGAAAATCAGAAAATCAGAAAATCGTCAATCCATCAACTTTCATTCCACCTGAAACTGAACGTTGGCCCTCTTCCTCCCCCAAACACGTAAAGGATCGCCGCTTACAAAAATAATGCCACACATCTATTTCACTGCATCCCCCTTCCTCCGCCTTCCACTCCCTTGCTCCACTCCCCTTGTTCTCGAGCTCAAGGGGAAGCGCTCGCACTGCAGGGGTCACGTGACCTTCACCTTGTGTTCTGTGTGAGACCACCAAAAACCAAGTCGAGCCAGCTGCACTGCCCTCGTTCTGGCCACCGCAATGCGACATTTGAAGGCAGCAGCACCCTTATAGACAGTTCCAGTTCCACGTTTGGATGCATGACTATCAGCATACGGTGGGAGGAAGGCGTTTCCGACTTTTAACGGGGCTCGAAGCAACAGATCACAAACCGTTGGTTTGAATTGAGCTCATTCTGTGGGAACTCGCACAAAGAACCAGAACTTCAACACAACCGATCGTAGTGCAGGGTGCAAGGGAAATCAGGGTCCAACGCGGGGATCAAAGTCCCAGGGTGGACGCCGTGGAGCCTGCCGTGCAGCGGGCCAGGTCACATATCGCAGCTTTAGCGTTTTTCAGCACAACAAGTCTTCGTTGAGTGGAGTGGAATCATTGGTCAGGGAGGGTTCGTTAGCCGAAAGCTGCGTGCTCGTCGTTATTCGCGAAGTGCGACTTGCATGGGTGCTGGCTGTCAGGCGCCTTTGCCCTGGGAATGGCATGTGTTTTAGTTTGAGTGAGCAATGGGGAGTTGATGTGGTTCTGTTCGCGTCTCACTTGATTGAAACCTCGCCGGCGTTCTTTCTCGAAGGCCGAGACGGCGTCGTCGAAAACAGACTAAGCAGACCTAAAATCCAAGTCGCCGTTGCCACGCGTCAAATTCGACCACACCTGACCATACCCTGTTTTCCGTTTGGCTGCACACTGTCCACTTCTCCTGCAAATTAAACTTTGAAATGGCGACCGTGGCCGGAGAGCTGGCAGCAGCGAATATGGAGGCTTCCAAGGAGGTACGATCGGAAACAACAGCGATCGAGGCACCGGCTGTCATTGCTGGCGCCAATAACCATGAACCCTCCGCAGCTTCCTCAGTTTCACCCCCAACGACAAAGGCGGTGCTGAAAGTGACTCCTCCGGCAGTTGAAGAAATCATCAAATCTTCTTCCCCTCCAACCAATAACGACAACATACCGCTACCGCTCCCCGAACGCCTACGTCTGGGACACCACACGAATCATGTAGCTTCCCCTGCCGTCAGCTCGACTGTTAGCCCTGGTGGTGCAGCCGTCTCTCCGAACGCACTCCTACCATCCCCGGCCTTGACGACCCATCGGCAAGCCAAGGTCTCGCCCGAGGATCTGCAGCAGTACCTGACCGATGGAACTCGTATGGTCAAGTACCCAAACAAGTCGTCCTCGAAACCTGAAGAAAGATTGATCAAGGTGGATTTGGCACACTTGCAGATTACGTGGGAGTCGAGGAAGAAGAAGTCCACCGCATCCAGAGGTTCGTAATCACTGGAGCTTGAATATCGTGAACATATCTTTCCTCTTTGCCCAATCTAACGCAGTTACCTTGATTGATTCTCTATGTCAGTCGACTTTCACTCCATTCGAGAGATCCGCATCGGCCAAAACACCAAAGCGTTTGAATTGCACGGAAAGAAACCCGAAGTGGAAGAACGGGCGTTCAGTATCATATATGTGTCTGGCGGAAAGTACGGCACTCTCAATCTAGGTTCGTTAAACCATCCCTTCATGGTTGTACATTACATGTCTTCGTCGCCCTCGATCCGACCTGCCCCTACGCACATTTCTGATTTTCAGTCCTTGGATCCTGTCTAAACGCACATGTGCTTTTTCAGTCGCACCAACGAAAGAAGATTGTTTTTTATGGGTGTCAGGCCTCCACATGTTGATCGCAGATGTCGATGATCCGAGTGTAAATCCTGGGCAAATCCATACCAGTATTGCACAATATCCTTTCTAAAACGTCAAACCCCGCCATCGTTCTCTTAATGTTTTTCTTACAAGCATCCATACACTGCGGTTGCCGTCTGGCTCATGCGGTTACACTGTTTGTCTTCCGGTTTTGGATCCTTGACCCTCTTTTCTTATTTGGTTCGGGGACATACTTGGTTGAGGACCTTGTGGAAGGAAATGGATACGAAAGGCAGTGACCGACTGGACCTGGACGAAGTTACCGCACTGCTGAAACGGCTCAACATTCGGCTGTCCAAGTCAGAGGTTAAGAGCGCATTCAAGGTAATCACCCTTCAGAACCGACCATGGTATCCTCTCCCTGTTCGAACTACCTCATGAACATCTTTGCATCGTCGAGTTTAGAATCAAGACATAAGTAAGCACGGCACAGTCAGTTTTGACGCTTTTGAGCGCTTCTACCGGGTGTTGCGGTTTCGTCCCGAAATCGGGGAACTTTTTTCGTCGCTCGCAAGGACCAATCCATCAGTGCTGACGTATGAAGAATTCAAGGATTTTCTGCTCAACATTCAGAAGGTACGTTAGTTTGGCGAGAAGGAATGTGCTTTAAGATTTCGTCTTAGGTCAAATGTTACGCAAAAGCGCTCTATCATCGTTACCCCTAACAATCTCTGTCGCTTTCATTCACACTCGCTCACATCTAGAACAACTGGACGGAGCAACAATGCCGTGACTACTACGACAAATATACCCCTTCACCAGTGCTTTCTTCGAACGAGTACCTCCATCTGGGGGGTACATTGTCATCCCTACCATTGATGGACATAGACCACTTTTCCGCCTTCTTAATTTCCGCCAACAACGCTATTTTCCGAAAGGCGCACACGGAAGTGTGTCAGGATATGACGATGCCGTTGAATTGTTATTATATCAACACGAGCCACAACACGTACGTTTGGTTGCGATGAATAGAGTCCAGTCTTTTTTTCGACTTTCGGGGTAGACGTTGACACGTCTTTGTTCCTTATTTGTGTTTTCAGATACCTTCTAGGAGACCAATTCGCTGGCGAAAGCTCCGTCGAGGGATACATTCGAGCCTTGCAGAAAGGATGCCGGTGTGTTGAGTGTAAGTGGTCATCTTTCTGAACCTTTTCTTGCATGATTGAGGCGTGTATCTCCCAGTGAATCAACTACAAGATCTTCGTGCTGAGAAGGGGATGCTTGAGGGAAAGTGAATGGGGGAGAGTGTGAAGTTTTTGTGGCTTATGTCGTTACCTTTGCCCACCTGTTTTTGCGCAATTTTGGATCATCAGTGGACTGCTGGGACGGTCCCAACGGGCAGCCGATCATTTATCACGGACGGACATTGTAAGTGACGTTTTCAGTGGGATAAGTTGCCTTCTGAGAAGGGCAATCCACCAGAGCAAGTGTCCAAGCACCCTATTTATTCAATGTCTAACGTTCGCCGTTTATCGACTTTCTAACAGAACAGGGCGAATACTCTTCCGCGACGCGATCGAAGCAATTGCAAAATATGCCTTCGTTGCCTCTTCCTATCCACTCATCCTCTCCCTCGAAACCCACTGCTGCCTTGAGCAACAAACTACAATGGCGAAAGTTCTCCGCGAGATCCTTGGTGAAATGCTCGTGGTAAGGCCGATTCCGGAAGCGGCTGAGAAAGGCACATTGCCTTCACCGTCGGATTTGATGAACAAGGTCTTAGTGAAAGGGAAAATTCTGGCGGCAAATATGGAGGAAGGCATTGAGTATGAGACTGAGGATGAGGATGGCGGGGCGATTGGAATCGCGGAGGGTGCACAAGGTGCGGGGTACTATAGTCATTCTGAAGGTGAGTCTGTAAAGATTTTCAGCAGTTTTCCGCTTCACCTTTTTGCACCCAAAGCTATTGTTGTTTGATCTAACCAAAGCTGGTTGGATTATGTCCCTGCTCTTGGTTGTCGACAGGGCATCTGGCTGACATACCTCCAAGAGGGCGGCAACCTGTCCGTCGAATTATATCCATGTCTCCGCCTCAAGCTACTCCAGCGTTCCCGCCTCCCACGCCACAACCCACAAAGACCGGCAGCTTCGGGACAATATCAACGTCATCTATCACGTCGGCTTCCACCACCGCTTCCACCACCGTTTCCAACGCAACATCTGCCACTGCCAATTTAACTGCATCACCACAGACATCGACAACAGAGTCGGAGGATACTGTGGTGCCCAGAGCAAATCGGACGGGTTCCACTTCGTCCGTCACAACACTCGCCACTATCTCTTCCGCCTCCGCTGGTAATTTGCAAGCTGGCGGTCCCGTTTCTCCAACAAATACGATTCCACGAAACGCACCTTTGTCGATAGACACAGCACCAGCAGCTTCTTCGTCCGCCAATGTAAATATGTCAGGAGCCGCCAGTAGTCCTAATGGATACGGTGACGGGTTGGGGATCGTGACAAATACAGGTTCTCCTCAGACTGGACCTCCAGGGTCTATTTTGGCGCCGACTGCCATGGTTCAGGCGATGGCATCGGCGAAGGAGACTACATCGACTGCAACATCATCCCACGTATCGCCGATCACTAACAACACTTCCGACGCACCAGCATCAACACCGGCTGTGGCAGGAACGGTGTCGATGGTGAGTGCTGGGGTGGTGACGACGGTCGGTGCCTCGCAAACAGCAGCGTTTCTGAGTAACCAACCTCTTCCACCCGGGGGGGCACCCATTCCATCCGCCATCATTCCCATCCCGAGCGCCCTGGCAAAGAAACGAGCTTCGCACGAAGATTTATTAACCGCTCCAGCCAGACGCAAAACCTCATCACCAAAGCAGATGAAAAAGATCGTGACAGCAAGATTGTTGTCAGAGATGATCGTTTACTGTAAAGGACGGCCACTGGTCAGCTTTGCACACGCGAGAGGTATGCAGGAATGATAAGAAGAAGGGGTGTGATTCTAAGTGGTGGTATCGGTATCTGATTTGAACTGGTGTGAAAAGCATTGAAACAATCTAATCGTCCGCTTTTCTCTTGACGACCTCACAATTCCAGAAAACTTCAAGATCGACCATATGTGTTCCTTGTCGGAGAAGAAGGCTATGGCCCTATGCCAAAAGCAGCGCAGGGAGTTTATTGAATATCCTTTACATACTTTGTCGTGCATATTTGGGAAGGATAGAAAGGGGGGTTCGAAGTTTCGGCTGTGCTACAATGGGGTTGGTTTTGAATGGGTGAAAAGATCACAGAAACTCCGTACGTCCTTAACTCTGAGGGTCATTTTGCTGGTGTCATCATTGCATTTCTTTTCTTTCCATATTGCGTTCGACGCAGCACGTTCAACAGGAAGTTTTTGTCCCGCGTGTACCCATCAACCATCCGAGTGACGAGTTCAAACCACGACCCTATGCCGCTGTGGCTTTCTGGTTGCCAGATGGTGGCACTCAATTATCAGACTTATGGTAAGATCGAAAACAAAAATGTGTTGCCGATATTAATTACACTCTGCGTTGCGCAAGTCAAAGCGCCACTTACAGACGGTATTCCGACTCGCCTCTTCGATCCCAATCTCTTTTACTGCGAATTCGGACTGAAACCCCTTTTTTTCTTCCATCTTGATACAATCATCCAAAAGACAAAAGCATGCAATTGAATCAGGCCATGTTTGCTCTCAATGGCCGATGTGGATATGTTCTGAAGCCCGAGTATATGCGCACCAACACCTCCACGACTGCTGGGACCGTCAGTGCACCTTTCTCCACATCTCCGACATCCCCAACGGCCTTGCGGGCAAGCTCACCTCCTCCGATGCAGATGGCCCCTGCTGGTCCCAACAGAGGTGGTAGTTCGGGTGGTGAGATTGTGAAGGGGGAAACGGCCCCGATTCTAATATCGTCGCCACCGGCGTCTCCGACCTCCCCGATCCGCAGCAACAGTGGTCCTTTGTCTATGTCGCCAAATTCACCCCCGGGTGTGGGGTTAGCTGCGAGTGATAGGAATGCGATGACTTTGACTGTAAAGGTAAGCCAGATGATAGTCTTGATGGTTTCCATATGAGGGCCAATGCGTCGGATTGAGTAAGGATGAGCTTCACTTCCATTTACAGACACTTTGGTACTGATTCCAATCTGCGCAAATGATCGATTCTAGGTCATTTCTGGGCAACAGTTACCAAAACCGAAAGATTCTACTTCTTCGAGCGTAATCGATCCCTTTGTGGAAGTTGAGATGATCGGGGCAGAAGCTGATAATATGCGATGTCGGACCCGGGCGGTTAGTAATAATGGTGAGTGTATCCTGTGCGTCTCATTGTATTGAACGCGGTCTCGAAGCTGTGTGGTTTCTCTTTCTTTCCACTGGAGTGGTATGAGGTTTTATGATGTCTTTGGAAGATCTCTTAAATGCCTTATGTTGAGCACCTCTCTAATGTGCGCGCTACCCTAACGTCGTTTCTCCACTTCCCAATTTTTAAAAATACCAAATAACAGGGGTAAACCCAATATGGAAAGAAACGTTCAAATTCAACATCACGGAGCCCGAGCTCGCCTTTCTCCGACTAGCCGTCTACGATGCGGAAATGTCTCGCGTCGCAGGTGTCTATGTGCACAACCCGAGAAAGGCGCTCCGCGCTTCCGGTGTCATGGGCGGTGATACCAGCGGCGACTTTATCGGGTCGTACTGCATAAGGGTTGCAGATGCGTTGGAGCAGGGCTACCGCCATGTCCCGTTGTACAGCTGGAAGGGAGAAATTATGCGGTTTTCAACGCTTTTTGTGATGATTGATCTGAGGACAGTTCATCCATGGAGGAATGCAACGGGCGTGGAAACGCCTGCAACAGCGACAGCGGGATCGAGCTTAGCGATTACAAACACGCCGTTGCCGTCTGCCTCTGCACCAAAACCGAACACCGGTGTTGGAGTAGGCGTGACTGTGATTGAGCGTTCGGCTGAACAGGCCGGGTTGGAGAAATCGGGAAAGGTAGTGAAAGCGGACAAGAACTTGGTCGACGTAGTGGAGAAGAGAGAGCAGCAAGAGCACACAACAAGTAACGTGGTGGCGCCAAAAGTCGAGTCAGCACAAACGAAGAAACAACTCGTCCCCCCAAACCCACACAGGGTACCCTCGTCGAAGTCAACGTCGTCACAAGAGCGCATCGAGCGGTCATCAGTTGCACAGGATACACTGCGGTCGAAGTCTGGAGAGCATGGCTACAGCTCCCAGCAGCCTTTCGATTCAAACCCACCGCGAGTACCAATATTGTCATCGCCACCAGCCTCTCGGTCACCACCAGAGCAATCCACGAAAGAAAGGCTCGACGCGAGCAAGGAGTGGACGAGGGAGGCGGAGGTTATTGCAAATGTTGAGGGAGATCCGGTGAAAGAGAACCTTCCGAAGCCGAACCCATCCTCAACAACAACGCCGTCGCCATCGCCAGCCACTCATCAAACGGGAGGTGTAGGAGCTGAACAGATCAAAAACGGCAAAGCCAAGATCCTTGATGTTGCGTCATCAATGGAGACGGCGTTGTGTCGGACGAAAGAGTTGGTTGGATCGCAGAGTGTCGCAACATCGACGGGACGGACGGCAACTGAATCTCGGCACACATTGCCCGCCGTCGTGACAGACTTAATTGCAACACCGATGCATCCGGAATCCGGCGCAAGTAGTCCAGGGTGTGTCTGTGTGGAAGTTGTGAAGAAGGTGGGAGCCGTAGAATCCGGAATGAAAGAGGAAAACACAGCATCTGTTGGCGACAATTCCACACCCTGTAACACAGCGGACTCGAAGAAAGGAAAACGGACAGCAGAAAACTCACCATCACAATCTCGGCCTCCACCAATAGAAGGTCACTCACAACAACAGCAACTAAATAGCAGTACGGACATTGTCGCCACTAATCTCGAAACCCAAAGGGCAGATATTACTTCCCCCAACGTTTCTCATACGACTAAAGTGGAGTCTTCTGCACCAGTACCCAAATTACCGACATTTACATCACCATCGTCATCTGCAAGGAAAACAACAACAACAACAACCACAACAACAACAACAACAACCACAAAAGCACCGACAACAACAACACTCACCACACCAATAACAAACCCAACCACAAATTCCATTCTTGCAGTCGCACCCCCACATCCGGCACCTGTGCCTCTTCCTCCCACGTCGCTTGCCATATCACGTAACATTCCTCCATCGTCATCGTCCTCATCGTCCTTGCCTGCCTTACCAGTATCACCTACGTCGCCAGCTAAGGCTACGACGCTACCACCCTTGCCAGTGCTACCTGTACCGGCCATGATACCAATACCAGTTCCATCGCCCATGCCACATCCTGTTCCTATGGCTGTGGATTCAGCGGACGTTGTCGCGGGAAGTACTAAAACCGTACACACAAAAAAACACAAGCCCCCTGATCCCCAAAATCCCCAAACCGAACCCCCTGTGACCAGACAAGCAGTACCTCTGGGAATGAAAGCTTTGCCAGATAAAGCAAGCGGTGTTTCTGCTACGGAGGGTATAGGTCATGTTGTTGCGGAGGTGGAAGTCGTGGTGGTGGATTCGACGAGATCGATTTCTCCTTTGCGAAGAGGAGGTGAAGATTTCAAAGGCGGAGGCGATGGTAATGGCGATGATGGAAGTAGGAGAATGAGGTATATCAGCAGCGACCAAGACAGCGGGCTCACCGATTTAGATGTGGGTTGAGTATGGTATTTGCTGCGCAGCAGACTGTTCATCGATCGGAGGGTAGAACAGGGAGCCGGGTGGGAAGGACCTTCACTAAGGACAATACCTTGATTTTTTGTTGAAAATTGTAAATATAGTGTGTTTTCAGAGTGGTCTCAGTTCTCCCCCGTCGTTGTTTTTATGGAATGGGGGTAGCAGGACGGCTGTGGAAAAATGACTTGGTTGGTTTTTCTTTGTGTTCTTTCTATTGTTTTGGATACGCGAATCAGAGTGTGGGACCCATCCAAGGGAACGATGCTGTTGAATCAACTAGCATTGGTCAGAACAGAGGTGAACAGAACAGAAGTAATACCGCCTACAAAATGTTGTCCTTTGGTTGCCTACACATATACGAAAAACACAAAAAAAAATAAGAGGCAGGATGCACACAAGTGCCGCCAAATTGGCAATCGCAATTGCACTTGCATGAAGCAAAAGCTATTACTTCGATCGTAGAAAACCACAATAGAAAATAAGAGGCAGGATGCACACAAGTGCCGCCATTGGCAATCGCAATTGTACTTGCATGGGGTAAAAGTAAACACCATAAATACGCATGTGCGTGTGTGCGACGGGTGAGGCTCGAACTCACGACCTTAGGATTATGAGACCTACGCTCTACCGACTGAGCCACCATCGCTAAAGCGTATAAAATGACCATTTTTTATTTGTTTATATTAATACTTCAATCTTCCTTGTATTCCCATAACCTGTGACCTTGATCAACATGACTGAGTTCACCATGTTGAAGACAGTGTGGGGAAAGACGACCATGCATCGTCTCAAGACCCGAAAACCACGATCACAAAAGAAAACTTCACCGGAATCCACTGAGGCCTCACCGGCATCACCACCAGCGTCGCCGCCAATCTCGCTATTATCTCACCAAGCTCAACAAATACCCCTAGCATCGTCGTCCCCACAAGCAGCAACAGCACATTCCTCGCCATCTTTATCAAACGTTCCCCCTTCTGCCCCAAACGCAACATCTCGCAGTACTAATGCCACCAATACCAACAACACATCGGATATCCCACAGCAACAACAGCTCAAACCAGGTCAAAGACCCCAGCTTCAAACGATTAGGGAACGTCTCGCCAAGAAAGTTGCCGCACAGCAGCAACACCACCACCACCACCACCATCATGACTCAATTTTACACGATTTCCATCTACCGCGATCCTCTGGCACGAGAAGGCGAAAGAGCACTAGCAATTTGAGCAAAGCACCAGCTGACGGATCGAACGGTACTCCGCGCAGGAAAAAGGAAGAAGCTGGATCGTCCAAGACGAATAAGGTGGAAACGGAATCTTCCGAACTAGGATCCTCGCAGTCGGATGTTATTCAGAACGAAGGCGCGGAAGGGGAGTCAAGTTGGGGTTGGGCTCGCTTCCTCCAGTCCAGTACGATTGTCGTCACCGTCCTCTCCCTACTTCAGCTCGTATTCATCGGCCTTTTCCTCTGGAGTTCCACATCCTCACCTTCTGTCGCAATTATACGCAACAACGTCTTGCTTTGGGGGAAACCAGCACAATTCCACGGCGAGGGGGTGATCACGGGTCCTTATTCGGAAAGTTGGGAGTTTTTGATCCAAGGCTCCACCTCTGATCCAAGATCTGGAGCTTCCGCAGCTGCTCATGCTCAGAATATGGTTCGCATCGTGGCAGGGGTATCTCTTCCAGGTGAACGGGCTGCATACTCGGATCCTGGTGAATTGGACGATATTGCAGAATCCGCCGCAATCAACGCCACCCGCAGCTCGCACGCATTTATCATGATTTTCCATCCACGAAATACCACACACACCACTGGCAACCACAGCATTGGGCCATCTTGGCCACTATATTACCGCTATCCACTTTCCGACTTTGCAGTAGCATCCTCCTCCTCGTCTTCCTCAACAAATGCTTTTCACTTCCGAATCGGTTCCTCGAAATTCTCGAATCTGGGGTTGGATCTAAACTTGGACGCTTCAGAACAGGTTCACCCTCTGCTTACACGAAGTGAAATCACAGAAATTGAACGGTTTTGGAAACACAAGTGGTGGCCAACGGGCGCGAGGAAGGAGAAGAGCGGAAAAGCAGACGAAACGAACAAGATCCGAATTTTGGATGCTGATTCCGACTTTTTTTCCGTCTCGGTGAAAGCACTTATACGTTTTGAGAAGGATATGATTCCATACCCTTCGTCCTGGTTCCTTCCCAGCCTCATGGGTCCCTCGGAGTATTTTCCCTTCCCTAAGGAAACATATCACGATCTGATAAGGTGATGAAAATGCTCCGGGTTGTAGTGTATCTTTCTTTCGAGGTTGACGAACGGTGCTGGACTTTTCTCACATTTTCCTTACCTCCACAGCCAACACCACACCATCACTGGCTCCATCACATTCACGACCACACCATCCTCTCCATCCTCAACATCTACATCTGTTGTATCATTCCAGACTGGCCACGGCACAATCGAAAAATCCCGTCGTTTGGGTTCTTCATCATCAACCCCAAAGAACAAAAGCCATACCGGTGATACGACAGATCTGGGGGAACAGGATGACTTGGAAGAGAGAAATGAATATGAACGACATTGGAGGGTGATTTCGGTGCGGGCTGCGGAGTTTGTGGAGAATATGGGGTACAATATGCTGGTGAGCATCCAAAAAGGACCTCAGGAAAGAAAAAAGAAGCAGTGTGGGGGCACTGAGGCCCACGGAGGGTGCTTCTTTTCGGGTTTCCTTTCCTCGCATAGATTTCGTCTAGTTCGAGATTTACGATTTTCATACTGACAAGTACTCCTCGCTTTCCAACTTCTATGTTCTTTTTAATTGCTCCCTTTTTCGTCCGTGCGTCTATGGCAAAAGTTCACAATTACCCCTTCATCGATCACCCCAACAAACACCACATGGACATCGACATTTTCCCTAACCCTCCCCCGCGTCGCGCTGTCAATGATATCCCAGTTTATCCACAATGGCCCGATTCCGCTCCCATCTTTCGTGAAGGAATATGTACCACAGCCAAAAGCATCACCATCGAATTCGCAAGAGAAACGCACGTATAGGCACACCGTGGCATTATATATCAGCAACAACAAGCGCGCTATCGCTAGCGATGTAAGTAGTGCACCCAAAACCGACGATTGCAAGGGAAACGGCACGACACATAATTTGAGTTGGTACACGTTTTCAACGCTGGAAAAGTTTTCAGTCAAGGTGGTGGAAAAGGAGCAGGACTCGTCACCATCGCCGCAACGTGGAGGAGGGGGAGAGGCGGCATTGCAAGAGATTGTGGAGGTGGTTGTGACGAGTCCGAAGAAGGGTCCTTGGATGGACTGGGTTATGGGTGGGGGGTATGCGAAGGGAGGCGTGCCGGCGAGGAGGTTGACTATCGTGGCAAAGAGAGATGTACCGGGTGGTATGTATGGCGAAGGTTCTGCATCTATGCCGTTTCTTCGTGATTGTTTTTTTTTATTTGCTGTCTTCGTGCGATGCGTGATTTGTAAGAGAGCAGGAAGGAGGTCAAGTCAAGATCTTCTAACCATCTCCAAAACTCCCGTACAAAACGCAGGCATCCTCGCCCCCGTCATATCGCCCGCAGACACCACACTTCCGTCATGGTCAGAACACGCGCTGGACGCGGTTGTTTCTATCATGTTGGAAGAGTTTGTCAAAAGCGGGGAAGACAAAAAAGATGATGCAGGGGACAGCGACGATAGGTCGAGTGGGAAGGAAGGTGGAAACGGAGCGAGTGAGGGGGGACATGCTAATGATCTGGCGGGGAGATGGGTAACGGTGTTCTCGGAAGTTTGCAAGCAGGGAGGCGTAGAAGTTGTGTGGTGATTGAGGAAAAAAGAAAGTAGAAACAAACATACAAAGAGAGGGGGAAGCTGACCTTTTTTTGGGG
>JADGJF010000624.1:0-16011 GCA_027596845.1 Quaeritorhiza haematococci | reverse complement strand
CTCTGTGGTCACCCCCACTGTCCTATTCGTGTGTTGTCTCCGAACTTTTTGAGCTCCGCCCCCCGCCGCCCCCCGCCCGCCCCCCCCGCGCCCCCCCGCCCCCCGCCCCCGCCCCCCCCCGCCCGGCGCCCCCCCCCCCCCCCCCCCCCCCGTTAGCCATTGAAACTGTGAGAATAACGAAAAGAAAGTCCCAGACTCCGCCAACACTTATTGAGCCACGACACCACAATGACCAAACACCCAAGATGCTTTACCTGCTGTCCAAGGAACGGGATCGTCCCTCTCTCCCATAACAGATATTTGCAAATGCTCTAGCTGTGCTGTGACTCCATTCAGCCCACCCCTCTTCCCTGCCACCAGTCTGGCCAGCAACTGTTTCACTGCGTTAACCTCCGCAACCCCCGTCACCTCCACAACCTGCAATGCGACGTCGGACCCACTCCCATCCTCCCTATCCGACTGTCGTGGGTATCGTGAATAAGAAGAGGAGGAATTAACCCCGCCGGTTGTTGAGCGGCGGGGTGGTTTCGGGGGTGGAGCAGCCTGTGAAGATGCTGGAGCTGTAGAAGTTTGTTGAGGTCGTCTTCGAGGGGGTTTTGCAGGTGGTGGCGGCGAGGTTGGGGTGTTTGGAGAGGGGGATTGTGGTGATAGTGAATCCAGAGTGAAAGAGAAGATTGGAGTGGGGGTGGAAGCGGTTGGGCAAGGAGGCCCGGCGGCGGACATTAGATCGTGCCAATGCCAGGAGTCGCAGGGGAGGATGGAGCACTTTGCGGTCTTCGGGGAGATGAAAGTTGTGGTGGTGTGACAATGGGGTCCTCTAGGAGTGGATAATAATTGGGTGGGTGACATGTTTGATGAACACGGAAGATCCCACAGAGTGTGCGAAATGGAGAAGACGGTGGGGATGATTCACAGGGGGACGCGCTCCGAATGGGGTGAGTGAGAACTGTGGGCGAGGACGGACACACGGCGACTCTTTGGTACTAAAGTCAAACTCTAACTCCGCCTTCCTTCTCGGCTTCTTATCTGGTTTCCTTCAGACAACGAAACAATATCATGTATGAAAAAGGTTTCCGTTCCAGTGACTTACAATGGCGCAGCCTATAAACAACCATTTATCTTTTTATTTGTTTTTTCATCGCCTTTTGTATGGAAAGCTGAGGAGAAGATGAAGGGCAGAAAGAAAGTCCGGTCGCGGAGCTGTCCTAAAGCAGGTTCCGAAGTGACAAATCCGAGGACAAATCCACAGTCCTCCACCGTCCACATCTGTCCACTGCAGTCTGAATTGGGTCGGTGTTTTGATAAAACTCACACACCGCACAGACACAGCAATCACACAACCAGGAGACACAGCACGATGTCGTGAATCATAATCAGGCTCGTGTCTGGGATCGTAGTTGTGAAAAAGTTGTGAAAAAGATGTGAAAAAGACCACATTTTGCAAGTGTCCCACATTTTCACCCGCATTTTCACACGAATTTCACCAAGGACTTCGCGCTCCGGACCGGGCCGAACTGCGTTGAATCCCACCACCAGACAAGTGTACACTTTGCAATCAAACCAGCTCACGGACATCCTGCACCTGGATGTGTCGGAATCAGACCCCTTTTCCCCTCTTTTCCGGTTCCCCCGAAAATGTTTTGACTTCGAGAAACTGTCCTTGTTCGCTCCATATTGGCTCCCTCTCTCGGGTTATCTTTTTAGCCCTGATTAACTGACCTGCTTGGGCCTGGCTTGCGGCGATTGCAAATCAATTTGGTAAATCCAAAATACACAAGATAATCATTGATCGTCCCTGCTTTCTGATAATCTCTTCGTCCGAAACCAAATCTCGTGAAGATCTTGGACATTGAGGCAAGTCGCCTTCCGTTCACTGGCATTTATTTTGATGTAGCGACGAGGAGCTCTGAGCAAGGATCATGCGAACTGCTTCATATGTGTCAATGAAGTATTCGGCTGGCGTTTTCCGTGGCTTGCCAGCTGTTATCGCCGACCAGTATAGTGGGCATTTACCAAGGTTTGCACACATTAGGAACCAATCCAGCAGAGTTTATGAACGCGATGTATGATATTTCACATTCCAAAGAAACATTGACGCCTTATATCAAAAAAGTTGGGCAAAAAAAAATACATTGCATCACATCTTCTTCTCTCTAAGTCGTTTAAATATAGTTGTCAAGCAGCTCACTGTGACAAACCCTGCCACACCTTCAAGAACGTCTCAATCCCCGTCACTCTCTCCGTTTCGCGAGATTCAGAGTCAACCTTTCCACCGCGTTTCCTCTTCCCGTTCTGTTTCTTTGCCGACGCTGCACCAGGTTCGCTTTCTTTCGCCGTCTTCTCCAAGTTGGTCTTCACCGTCGATTGCAACTCCTTCAACAACCCCTTTTTGTTCGCCAGCACCTCAAGAATCCCCTTCTGCAATGTTTGTTCACCATCCGGCAAAACAACATTATCACACTCAAGCATCGCCACCAACACAAAAGCCGTACCGCTCGAAGAACGGGGATTACCCGCACAGTACCGCAGCCAGTAAGCCAAATGGTCGTCTAGATTTTCAAGCAACTTGGCCGCCAAGGTCGAGTCTTGTGCTTGCGATGCACCCTCTTCCGATGTTGCTGTGTAGGCTTTACGGATGTTGGCAACAAGGTCTTTGAGGGCGAAGGTAGCAGACCGGTTGACCAAGGCGTGTTCGGAGAGATCAACGCCTTCCTCGAGGAGTTTCTTGGTGCGGGCTTCGACGGAGAGTTTCGCGACGGCACCGAGGGATTTGATGTGCTCTTCGGTGTCGGATTTGTACGATTCGATGGTTCCTGAAACAAGGGCGGAGAGTTCTTCCGCGAGCTTGTCTTTCTCGCCTGGTTTTGAGAAAACGAACAGGAATGACAATATGAGGTCATCAGTGCATGATGTCCTGAAAATGATTCACAGTTTTCGAAACTATGCAGAATCCCGTCGTCGCTTTGTCATAAATATCTCACCTGTTGCCGACTTCCAAGTTTCCAAAAGCAACTGACTCCCGGACCGATCCCGAAGCAACTCCTTGCATCGCGCAGCACAGGCCTTGATCAACGGCTTGCTTACGTGAGCCAACAGTTCCGGCTTCTTCAATTCATCGTCCTTCTTCGAAGTCAACGCTCTCATAGCGTTCATAGACTCTAGTTCTTGCACCACAAATGGTGGTTGGTATTTCCTGTTCCGCCCGCACAACAAGTACAGGAGCACCCTGCTCGCATACCGATCCCTCAAAAGATCTGCTAAATCGTTATCAACATCAGCTGCGTCCACAGATCCGGCAGCAGAAGAACCCGCCGAGACACCGAACAATTCGTTGATGATCGATTTGCCAACCAAAACTGTGTCGTCTACGCACTCAAACACCGAAAGAAGCACGGTGTGACCGTACTGTTCCTTTGCGATGCTTCGGACAACACCCTTGAACGTTTTGATAATGGCCTTGCGGTCTTTCGGGGAGGCGAGCAGAATACAAATCTGCGCTATCCGGGCACCCTCACGTGTGTGTAGAATAGTCACGAGGTGGTCTTTAAGCTGCTCCATCAAGTCGCGAAGATCTGAAGGTACTTGGTCGAGGGATATCGAAGGGGTCGATGCTGATGAGTCTTTATTTTTGTTGGTGGAAGGTGTTGATAGGAATGGGAAGGCGTGCAAAATGTATTCAAGCAGGGCACGGTGGACGATGCTGAGGGGACCGATGTTGGCGGCACCCTTTTCAAGGAGGGAGTTGATGGTCTCGCGCATGTGTTTCAGAATTGACTGCTTTTTGGCTGGTTGTTCTTTCAGCAAGCTGTCAAGAGTTCTGATTCCAGACGCCTGTAGTTTTGGAAAACGCAGGAATCCAGGTTAGTCAACGTAAAGCAACAAAAAAGTTGAAAAAGGTTGAAAGTTTCTCACAAAAGGTACCGACCTTGAAAAGGGCGAATTCGGGTCCATAGAACTCCTCGAGAAGAGCACTTCGTTGTTCGGCATTTGCGTATTGAGAGTAAGCTTCTTCGACGACCATGGCAGCATCGCTATGTCTGATAAGTTTCCGCACTTTTCCGTAGAAGGATTTGATGACGTCGTTCCGGTGGTTGGGACTAGAAAATGATGGCGAGTTAGCACAGAAACTCAATCCCAAACTAAACAAAGTGATCACATATGGACAGCAGAACGAAACCCTGAACGATCGCGGCAGCTTACCATAGATTGAGCAACTTGGAAACAATGAAGCGTCCGTAGTGGTTCTTGGCAAGCTCGACGTAGCGACCTTTGAGTTCGGTGGCGATAATATCCCGTTGTGATGCGTTACCGTATTTCAAACATGTTTGGATAATCCTCGATGCATCGTGCTTGAAAATAATCTGCAAATGAAAAGCAAATTTAGTCAGTCATAGGCATAGATCGTGAAAGTGAGACGAGGATAGCAAGCAACTGGACTCACATCGCAAACTTGGCTCTTAATCAATTCAAGCATCTTCGCCATCAACTCAGCACGGCGGTCAGACTTCAGCTTCTTCAAACGGAGTTCCTCCCAGATCTTCTTTGCTTTGTCGATCATGGCTGCGTGCGGTTTCTGAGCGCGGCGTTCTTTCAGCAACGCCTTCTGTTCAGCGCGGCTCAGGCGGGCTAAATCAAAAAGAGTGCACGCGTATTCGGTCAGCAACGGTCAACAGGATCACATCAATTTGGAAGGAATCGTATGAGGGGAGGGAAACTACCTTCAGCTGCTTCAGCCTCCGTCTTTGCTTTCTTGTTTGGGGTTTCTTCGCCTTCTTCTTCGCCATCTCCTTCTTCTTCATCTTCTTCAGCCTCTTCTGCGACTTCATCAGCGTCGTCCTCCTCCATTTCCCAACCATCAGCACCTCCCTCCTCTTCCGCGCTCACGTCCTCGACCATGTCCTCAAAATCCTCACTCCCACCATCGGAAGCGTCCTCATACTCTTCCATTTCTTCCTGGTGACTGTAGGGTGTCGTCTCTTCCGCTTTGTGCTTAGGCTTTTGGAAGGACTTGCCAGCGTTCCCCTTCGCGCCCTTCTTAGCAAAAGACGCGCTGCGACCCGCGCCGTTGGATTTGCCTCCGGGTCGCTTACCGTGTCCCTTCCTTGGGGCCCCGCCGCCTCCGCCTCGTTTCGCACTCTTTGCCTTCATTTCTCGTCGGGGTTGGAAGCGCTTGTGGGTTGCGAAAACGACAAAAAAAATTCAAGGACACAAAGCTCAACGAGGCAAACTATTCGGCAATGGTCCGTCACACCCGGTGAAACCTTCGATTAATTTCAGGCGAGGAGCGCTGCAGTTGACCACCGTCCAACACCATGAAACGGAAACATGAGGATGGCGGAGACGCCGGTCAGAACAGCAACAAAATCGTATTTGACAGTGAAGGGAAACCTCAACAGCCTCAGCAGAATGGCAAAAAGCGGAAGACTGCTAACGGGCATGCAAATGGGATCCAGCATTCCAAAGGAAACTCTGGACAGAATGGTTCAACTTCCGGCTCCACAACGAACCCATTCATTGCGAAGGCTAGGGCACTCCTGAAAGACAGAAAAGAATTGCCTATTTTCCCAGGTCAGTCAGTTGTCTTTGATCCCATC
This sequence comes from Quaeritorhiza haematococci, assembly GCA_027596845.1. Classification (NCBI taxonomy): domain Eukaryota; kingdom Fungi; phylum Chytridiomycota; class Chytridiomycetes; family Quaeritorhizaceae; genus Quaeritorhiza; species Quaeritorhiza haematococci. Next base: position 10,417 of record JADGJF010000624.1, on the reverse strand, counting down.
TTTCTTGTTCGTTTCTCTGGATTGGTAAAGGAGCAAGCGACTGAATTCCTCTCTCTTCTCTCAATACCACTACTTGCCGCAAAACCACTTACCTTGCGAATCTCTCGTTCTTCTACACCGTAGCGAAGGACCGCTTGATCCAGGAGGTTGCGGCGAACGATGTACTGATTATCATTGGTGAAACGGGTTCCGGAAAGACAACACGTGAGTGTTTTGAGGTCCTCCCGACCCGCATTTTTAGAAATACCCTCTGAGCAAGATTGTTTTCTTCCACAGAAATACCACAATTCCTTCACGAAGCCGGGTACACGAAGAAAGGTATCGTTGCCGTTACGCAGCCTCGGAAGGTCGCGGCAGTTTCGATAGCGAAACGTGTATCAGAAGAACTCGGGACGAAACTTGGAGACAAGGTGGATTATTTCATACCGGGACATTTGCGGATTTTGTTAATTGGTGGATTTCACAGTCTTTTCACGAAATAACCTTCATTCGCTGATGGCATTTGATCTGATCTGAATGTTATGTTAGGTGGGCTATTCCATCCGTTTCGAAGATGTCACAAGCCAAGCAACGCGCATCAAGTATATGACGGACGGGATGCTTCTCAGAGAACTTCTCTCCGATAATATGCTTCGGAAGTATTCGGTCATTATCCTGGACGAGGCTCACGAGCGAACGCTCCGGACAGATATCCTCTTTGGCATGGTGAAAGCTATCCGAAAAAAGCGACCCGAACTGAAGATCATAATCATGTCTGCTACCTTGAATGCCGACCGGTTTTCGACCTATTTCAACAAGTATGTGGACATTGGGCATTTAAGCATAAGATTTTATCTCATGATTCCTAAATTATATATTTTTCACCATTAAAATAGCGCAAAAGTGCTCTATGTCAAAGGAAGACAGTTCCCCGTCCGAACCTTCCATGTCGCCGAGAAGCAGGAGGATTATGTAGATGCCGCCATTGTTTCGACATATCAGGTCCACGTCGAGCAACCACCAGGCGATATCTTGGTTTTTTTGACAGGTATGGTGCTCTCGTTGACTGCCATTAATGAGACTTGTCTTTTTTTCCTTCGAGAACAGATTATTAAAAATATTCTGCTTCCATATTGTAAGGTCAAGAGGAGATTGAGACGATGGAGAAGATCCTTAATGAAAATGCTTCCGAACTCCCCCCGGAAGCTCCCAAGGTATGTCGATCTCCAATTCACATTCTCTGTTGATTCCGGAAGAAAATCAGTAACAAACGAATTTCCTTCATATCTACAGATGTTGGTCTGCACCATGTTCGCGCAAATGCCAACTCACCAACAAGCCAAGGTGTTCGAACGTGCCCCGCCTGGAACACGGAAGGTGATTTTGTCCACGAACATTTCGGAGACATCGATTACCATCAGTGGAGTTCGGTACGTGATCGACACGGGGATGGCGAAAGTTCGTGGATTTAATTCCAAAATTGGTAGGTTATCTCTAGAAGGATTGAAATAGTCTATTGGAAAGCATGACATATTAACAGCGCGCAATTTACCCTGCTGAAATAGGGATGGAGGCTCTGAAAGTGCAGCCGATTTCTAAAGCATCTGCATTACAACGTGCTGGTCGTGCCGGTCGTGAGGTAAGTGAATGTCGCAACTTGCTTTGATGACTGCGAGGCCCAGTATTGAAAGTCTGCTGATTTCCACAGGCCCCGGGTATGTGTTTCCGGCTATATTCAGAAGAGGGATTCAAAGCCCTGGCTGATGAAGCAGAAGCTGAAATCAAAAGGTATGTTTTAATAGCATCTCCATAGGCCAGGTTCGACCGCTCCAAGCTGAACCTAACCCCGCTCGCCCATCCATCTACCCAATAGAATCAACCTGTCCAGCGTTTTGTTGCTTCTCAAGGCCTCTGGAGTTGATGATGTCGTCAACTTCGACTACATGGAAAGCCCAGATCGCGGCTCTAGTACGTGCGCTTCCAAAACCTTTTTATGATTTATTGATTAGTCGAGTCAGTATTGGTGCGTTTTTACTCATGTATCAAATCCTTCAAACCTCCCAGTTATTCGAGCTCTCGAACAGTTATATGCTTTGAAGGCCCTTGGGGACGACGGAAAGCTGTCCGACTTGGGTGAGTATCCGAAACAAGACGACACCCTAAGGACTTGCAAAAACTTCGTTCTGCCTCGAACCGGTTTTCTCACGATTTTTCATTTGAACATCAATTCGAAGGGCGTCAAATGGCTGAGTTCCCTCTTGACCCTCCTTTCTCCAAAGTTCTTCTTCAGTCGAAGGTAAAACACTTACGCCGCTTTTGGGAGATTTTTTTGGAAGTGGAAATGCTAACGACGCTCGCTTTCTGACCTTCATTTTCAGTCCCTGAATTGCACGAAGGATGTTATATCGATCGTGGCCATGCTTTCCGTAGATTCCATCTTTTTCACGCCATCCGAGGAACGGGGCAAGTTCCCGTCCACGATCAAAAAGTTCACCAACTACGACGGTGAGTGAAAAAGTATCATGTGGCCTCATGGATTTTCTGGACTTGGAAGTTGTTAATTTTAATCGAATTCTGTCAATTTTCTCATGCAGGTGACCATCTGACACTATTGAATGTCATGAAGGCCTTCGAATCTGTCAACGGAAACAAGGACTGGTGCAGAGAACATTACATCCAGATCCGCGCTATGAAGCAAGTCATGGTAAGTCTGACCACGCAACGGACGTCTTCGGTGAACCACGTACCTTGTACTTTGTTCCCTTTCGTAAAAGCGATTCCATGAAGATGTTGGGTTGCAGAAACGCATGCCGAAGATTTCCCCACACATACACGTGACAGTGTCTCACCGAAAACCATCGCTTTGCTTCTTCTCTGCAGGATATAAGGCAGCAAATCATCCGGTTGTGTGAAAAACTCGGCATCCTTTCGCAAGGAGAATCCTTGTCATCTTCATCTTCAGCCTTCGCCAATGGAGAGTCTTCGATCGAGACTGGGGAACAGATATTAAAATGCTTCTTGGCCGGTTTTTTCCAAAATGCGGCTATCCGACAGCCGGATGGGTCATATAAGACCTTAATGAGTGGTCAGGTGAGTGCATATGGTTGGCGTTTCTCGAAAGTCAGAAAACGTGAATGCTTATCGTGGACGGCACTAATCTTTATTGTTGGAAATTCAAGGTCGCCCATATACATCCATCATCAGTGCTGTTTTCGAGAAAACCTCAAGCCGTGTTTTTCAACGAACTTGTACGTTATCTAATGATGTGCCCACTTCCAAAACAGGCCTACCCCTTCCTCAACTAATTTTTTATTCCCTTTAACAGGTCCTCACAACGCGGCAATATATGCGCAACGTATCAGGAATTCAGCCGGCATGGCTGATCGCTGCGGCTCCTCATTACAATGGCCGGGTTCAAACATGATCGTAGTTTGCAGATAGATGCCACACTTTTTCCGCCAGATCGCATATTTATGATTAATGCTGAACACTCTTCGTCACAAGAACAAACTACTTAAAGTTACTTACAAAACCGAATGGAAAACTGTATTTATAGACAGAGATCACCTAATGATCCATAGAAACCCAAACAGAGTGTTGTTTCTTCATCTATGATGCTATTCATAGAAAACGTAGGTAAAAAGAAGAAACAGCCCAAATTCGAATAACTGATTCACTACGGCCCTTTCGGCCCTGTCACAAGATGAATTATTTATATCCGTAGTTCAGGCGACGGATATCTTGAGGGCATGGGCGACGCGAACTCCACCTCCTCAACTACTTCCATGAGTTCTCCCGCTGTATACATCTCCACGAACTCTTCCATAACTTCGATCTCCTCTTCGACAATGGCCACCTCTGAATCCAAGTCGTGGTCTGAAGATGCGGTAGATTTGGGTGTTCGGGAAGGTGAAGCCGATAGCTTGGGCGACGGTGACAGTTTCTTGAAGACGACATCGGAAAGGTGGTTGAATGATGGTGATATGGTGGTGGGAATCGGGATGGGGTTGGATTGATGTGTTGGCTCATTATTCTGCGCCGGTGTCGTCACAACAATTTTGGCGGCCAAGTCCAGAAACTCCTGGGATTTGGAAGACTGCAGTCGTGGAGGTGGTGTTGGGTTATAGTCGGTGGGTGCGTCTTCCATCGCCGTCACCATACCTCCTGGAGCAGAGCCAAACCCATTGGGAGTCACTTGATCACCTGAAGTCTCGTCGGCTATTTTCCACTTGCCGTTGACGCCGCCGTTGCCACGCCCTAGCGGGGGAGCCTTCAGGATTGGCGCTGCGACTGGTGGTGGCTTTTGGCCCAACGAACCGAGCACCGATGAAACCGGAGGTTCTGCCCGACCCGCCCATGGCATCAAAATGTCCGTGTGATCGTCCCCTGATATTTTCTGTGCCGCTGCAACCTCTTCGTCACGTCGTTGCAGCTCGGTCAGCTTGCTCTTGAGTTGCAACTGTTTCTGAGCCTGCGCTGCAATCATTTTTTGGATGATCTGGGAATTTGCAGCGGGGTTGGTTGATGCGGCTTCTTTTGCATTTGTGACGCCACCGAGGAGTCGGTTCTTTTGTTTGTCCTTGTCCTTGTCTTTCCGGCCCCAAAACACGTCGAACAACCCACGGCTCTTGTCCTTTGAGCTGGACTCGCTCTTCGACTCTTTCGCATCCTTCGTCCACGGGAAATTACCACCATTAGAACGATTGGTGGATGATGATGATGAGAGTGACGAAAAGCCGCCGGCCGATGAGAAGGAGTGTGCAGAGCCGCTGCGTTTGTGATGCGAACCGCTGCCGCCAAGGGTGGGAGGTCCATTGCTGCTTGCTGAGTCGAACTGTGTGCCGGGGAGGTCCAAACTCCTTGTTGGTGAATTTGAACGGCTATTCCTTCCAGCGCTTAAGCTGGATGATCTCGTCCCATACGTATTCCCCCCCATGTCGCTCCCCATCGTCCCGGTCCCCCATTGTCCCGCACCGCTTCCTGTACTTGCGCTTTGGAAAGATTGCCCTGACACTCTCTTCCCAAGGTTGCTCTGCTTCGGCTGCGGAAGACTTAGGCTGTCTTGGGGCACGATATTCGTCCTCTCCATGGAGTAACCAACCATCCCGCCCGCAGCACCCGAAGCTGGCACTGGCACTAATGGCGCGGATCCTGCGGCCATCGACGTATCCTTCGTCGACACCGAAGATTCGGATATTGGGCTTTCTGGCCCCTGAATCTCCAGTGGGGCACCCAACTCATCCGGAACAGCGTCGTTCACCAAATCACGGTAAAGTGCCGAGAATCTCCTGTTGACAGATATGACATCCGCCAAACTGTCGTGGCTTCGCCGCGACTTGAGACTCGACATTCTTTTAATGTTACTGCTGTTGCCAAGATCGTTATAAAGAATGCTGTTGATGTCGTCGAGACGGCGGGGTAGGGCTTTTGGAGGTGAGTATGGCTGCTGTGGCTGAAGGGGTTGGGGTTGGTGCTGTTGTGTTGGCGACGTTTGGCTTTCCATCAGCTTGGCAGTTTCGACAGCCCGATTTGCCTCGTCTACCAACAATTCTGCCGAAGAATTCCGGCGCCGGTGGTGATATCCAGGGTTCTTCCCGTCTGTGGAAGGACCGAGCGGATCGGCCACATTGGCTGCTGCAGACTGCTGTTGCTGCTGTTGTTGTTGTCTTTTGGCTTGTTCAATAGCGATTCGTCGCAATGACGGGACACCCGTCAAAGAATCCTGAACATATGCAAACGTGTCCGGCTGATTAGAGTTTGTCGCAGTTAACGAGTCTTGCATCGCCGAAGAAGCGGAACGTTGCGATTGCGGCTGCAACGAGGGTGCATCAGTATCGGTTGGGGAAAGCAGCGTCTCAAATGCTAGCGCAAAGTTGGAACCAGTGGAAACGCGTGGTAGTGTCCCCGATTTGAAGAAATCCTCCCGCATGCCTGCGGAACCCTGTTGCAGTCTCATGTTGCGCGTATCGGGGGAACCAGTCGGGTCTCCATCGGCGCCAACAGGTGCTCCATTGACCAAGGGGGAAACCACCCAGTTCATATCGCGCGATGCCCGCACGCCGAAATTCCTGGGTAAAGTTTCCTCCCGCAAGTGTGCGGGTAGCACCTCGTCAGGGCGGGGACTTCGATTCCCACCTTCATTTGCAAGCGGGAAGTTTCGAGCCGGTGGCAGGAGCTGCTGCTCATCCGCATGTAAGGGTCCCTTCCCGTTCATTAACAAATTCAATCCATGCGACGTTTGCGTCTGCACGGTGCCAAAGTGCCTCTGAGGTGACTGCGCCGTATTGGTCCTCTCTGCGACGGCAGCGGATATGGGATACGGAGATGATAATGGAGAAGAGGAAGATGGAGGAGAACTCGGTAGCTCGGGAAGTGGACGGGGTTTGCGGACGTTGCTGCTGTCGTAACGCATGGGTCGCGGTTGCTGAGTAGACGATGATGATTGAGAAGCATATTGGAGATCGACCGGCGCATTCGCATTATCCGCCGCAAAGGCATTCCCTTTCCCCATCGGACTAACCGAGCCAGGAACAACGCTGGTTGTCCCAAGTCTCGTTTCGCCCCCAATATCCTGTGTATAAACCATACGAGGAGGTGAAGAGTTCCCCATTGACGTCTGGGATGACCCGCTAGGATGCCGTTTCTCCATTGCCAGCGTTGGTGATACATTGTGGTCGCTATTGCTGCCGAGGGTTCCAAAAGACCGGATTGACATGCTTGATGATGAATGCAGGGTTCCATTGTCTTCAGCCATGAACTCGCGGGTTGCACGATCGTATGTCAGACGCATGAAAGGGTTCAGATGTTGGATGAATTTGGATCCAACCTTGAAAAAAAGAGAGAATAAAGGAGGGTAAAGAGGAAAATGGCCATCAGTCCCTGGTCGTTGAGTTTGAACAACTTCACGGAATGCCCTAACCCATCAAGGACCTCCATTAACGAATCCATCCCACAAAAGCAACATACCTTATGCCCATGAATCCTCCCCATTATCCTTGTGCTCGCTCTCCGAACCTCCCACCGTGGATGGTACAACCCAATCGCAACAGGATGCAACCCACCCATACTCTGCGGCAACAAACTCAATAACTCATTGATCTGGTCATCCGTTCCCGCCGCCAGGGCGTCTTGCAAAGCCAGGAATATACGGACTGTCACAGGTTCGGAGAGTGAGCTGGAGCTTCGTAGCCGGGCAATGAGATGGGAGGTGTCGATTGAACGGATGGCGCGACGACGGAGGTATTGTTGGAAGTCCTGTGAAGAGATGGATAACGATGCGAAAAGAGAGTTACGACATGAGTTTTAAGCATTAATTCTGATGATATGAGGTGAGTTGTTTCTTTTTGAGTTGTTTCTTTTTCTTCGTGTCCGTGTCCCTTCAACCCAGCGAACCAACCTCAAAGCAGCACCCTCACCCCAACGCACCTTCTGATAATACAAATAACACCGACTCTGCCTCCACCCCTCCGTCCGATTCCTCATGATAGTAATCTCCCTCTTCTTCGCATTCTCATCCGCAAAAAACGCACCCACACCCAAATCCGCATTCCCAGTGTTCAAACTAGTCAACCCGATCCCCGTTGTCCCGAACGTTTCCATCTCAAAGGCCGCCGCGACTTCAACGACGCGTTTGACGTGATCGTGGAATTTTTGGCGAACGTACATTTCGCCCATGTGTGATTGGATGGCGGCTTGGACTTCTTGCATGAGGTCCGTGTCGCCTTCCCAGCATCCGGCTTTGAGCCAGTCTTTTTCTTTGTCTTTGGGGGGAGGTTCGTCGGGGTTGGAGTCTTTGTTTCTTTCGGCGGTACCACTGGAGGATGAACTGTTGTTGGAGGAGGAGGTGGAGGAGGAGGAAGAACAGCCTTCCATTTTGGGGCTGATGGTGATTTTGCCGGTGTTGATATTGCAAAGCACGTCCCACCACGAAGTTTGTTCCTCGAAGACCGGGTTCGTCACGCCAGCGATGTAGCCCGGACTTGATTTACGGTACGAAAAGAAAAGAAATAACCAAAAACTTATCGTTAAATACCGATCTCACAAGTGCAGATGACCCGAACCCACACCAATCCATCCCCCGAAAACGCAAAAGAAAGACCCCGCACATCAAAAAACCACAATCAACTTACACAGCCAACAACCCATCCAACCCCGCCAAACTAACATACGGAAAACACCTCTCAGCGAACCCCCTCAGCACCGCCCCCCCACCTCCCGCCATAGCGCACGCGGCCAACACATAATTAGCGACTTCTCCAGCAGGTCGTTGATAGCCCAAAAACAATACGCGTTTTTCCGCCAGCAGGGCGTCGAGGAGGATAATGATTGGGTGAGTATTGGGACCGTTGTCAAGGTGTGGGTGCCAGTGGTATGGGACGCCATTGCGCCATTGCAGGCTTGAGGATGAGGACTGAGGGGGGTTGACGGCGTTGGGACTTGAGAAGGTTGTGATGAGTTTTATCATTGAAAACTGGGAGGAAATTTTCGGTTAGTGGGTTGCGCCGGCATAAACAGAAAAGACGAGCACATTCGAAAAAACAAGGTGGATCAAGGTGTTTTTTACACTGAAAGTCAAATACTCACGTCGCCGATCTCCTCCGGAAACACTGTGAGCGGAACCCGAATAGGCACCCGAATCCCATCATGCTCCACCTTCGTCTCGAAGAAATGCCTGTCCTTATTCTTCCCCCCGATCACCGCAGTCTGTGTCCTCCCAACACTTCCCCCCACAAGCCCCGCCCCGCTCATCGAACTCGAATTCGAAAACGACCTCTCACGGAGCTGGAGCAGCCCTCCAGCACCTCCAGCACTCGCTCCACCCATCATTGGAGACGCCGCACCACCACCAACATCTCCATTCTCCGCTGCACGTGCTCGATTAAGGATTTGTGTCCTCAACATAGCCCGCTCCTCAAGCTCCACAAACTTTTCCTCAAACATGGATTTGTCTTCTGATGCGCGGAGGATCATGCGTTCGAGGATGCATAGGCGGGGCATGAGGCCTAAATCCATGGCGTTGATGGAGGTATATAGGGTGGCGAGGACTTCTTCGGAGGGTTGTAGGAAGAACTTTTCGAGAGCTAGGACGAGGAGGGGCTGAAGACGAAGCGAAAGAGGGAAAGAGAAGGTTATTTATTCCGCATGGAGAATATCAGAATTCCCAAAGCACTAAGGCCTGCTCTCCTTTCTTCAAGCCCTCAAATTCTAACATTAGTGACGGAAAATCCTGTACCTTAAACACATGCACCCACTGATGCCGTGATGCAACAGCCATGGCTTTGACACGCGCTCCTCTCCTTACACCCGAAATATGCTTCGTACGCACAAGATTAAGAACATACATCAAGGGTTTGCCAGACTGGTCGGCGGGGGGTGGAATCGAGGGAATGGCTGAACGGAGCGAAGATGATATAACAGGACAAACGCAGAGAAATTCAGATGGGAGCATTCACAACAATGGAATCCAATTCAGAAAGCATGTGTAGCTGAAGCTCAAGCTCACCTCGATCGGGAAATATTTTGCGGTAGTCAATGACGGTGTCGTCGAGGAAATTTAGGAATGTGATTTCATCATCTTCTCTCTCGAAACGGAATCCTTTTTCACGAAAAGGCGCAAAACGGTTTTTTCATTTAATATTGCTGAATTTTCCACCTTGAGGTGACGGCAACCAAATTTTGTGGTCTACTTGTTACGTACCATATGTCTTCTTATTCGTAATCAAACACGTGCATTGTGGTTCCATCTGATGGTATTCGCCGTCTGAGTCCGGGGTACTGCAACGGCAAATGAAAGGAACGTTTGACGAAAAACCTCATCAGAATAATGCCCGGAGAAAGAAAAAGACTCGTACACTTCTTATACGCAATGACTCATCGGCTCCACCACCGTTTCAACTGTGATAGAGACGGCACACAGAAGAGCAAGAAAAACTTACATGGCGCCCAAAACATCCTTGCAATCCTCTGACCATATCGTGAGCCGGTTGTCCTCAAGCCGAAGGTTCACTCGCGCGTTCGTCGTTAAGGGCTCCCAAGCTATAAAATCGATAATCAAGCAACGGCAAGTGTAAGGAATCCAGGCCCCATGCAAGATCGGTTAAAATCGGTAAATGAACGGAAAAGAAAGGCACAACGACAATCAAAACGCATTGTCAGGTGAACAATATCGCAGGGAGTCCCTCACCTGATTGTGTCTGGTCCCATTCATAACCCCAGACCTGCAACAACGGTTTTTCTCTGCGTTTTTCCAAACACGGGGGGAAAAGAACATGTTGAGATGCCTTCCTCCTCCGAAATTGTGCGTCCATTTCTCTCCACATCCCTTCACCAACGCGAACCATCCCCACCCCACCCTCCCCCCGCCCCCGGGTGTTGAACCAGCCCCGCCGCCGGCCCGGCGCCCTGGGGCGGCCCCACAGGGACGCGGGGGGGCGAGTCG
>JADGJF010000623.1:0-17004 GCA_027596845.1 Quaeritorhiza haematococci | reverse complement strand
GGGGATGGGTGACTGGGATGTGGATAAGGCGAGCGCTGGTGTCCAGATGGAAGAAATGTCGACAGATGTTGAATGTTTGTGGGCTTGTGGGGCTGTTGATTTTGTCGTGTGAACCCACAAAATCAAGCCCCATTTCCCGTTTGCATGCAGCGTCGCAAATGTCAAACGTCAAAAAACCACCGAAAAAGGAAAAAAAGAGAGTTCAGAGTTCGAAGTCAATCTGGGTACAGTCGGTATTAGGTAAATGGAGAGGAAAAGGAGGAAACTATAAAACATTTGCACACCAAAAACCCGTGAAAATGAGTTAGGAGCGCTACTCAAGTCAAGTCAAGTTTGTCAATCTTGGGCGTTTCAAGAGGACCTCAAGAGGTTTGTGGACGGGGTTCATTCGCCTGATGACAATGGGTCATTTGGTTGCAAGGAACACTCCACTCTTGGCGTACGCTCTTTGCCCGTTCGTGTTGAGGCTTTGGGCCGTTTTGGATTCCTCAATGAGTAGATGAATGGTACCCGTATTCACATTTCCATTCCTTCAATACCCTTCAGATGGCGGCTATATGCCATTTCTAATTTCGTTGATTTCGCGGCCTTTCATGGTCTTCAGATGAGAGTCAATCAAAGTGTTTATCAAACTCTCCAATAATTTCCGTACATTTCGATGTTCGTATTCCACGCGATTCATGCTATTCAACATATCTGAGGTATGCATACTGTTGTTTTTTTCCGCGGACATTGATCTTCTGTTGAGTTTCTATTGGTGCATCAATGCATATGGATATGCTAGCTGCAATTGAGAACTCGGGACAGGGTGCTCTCGACTTGTTGCGCTGATATCGTCCTTACGCTGCAAGTCGGCAAAAGTGTTCATCCCAGCCCCTCTCCCCTTCCAGATCGCATCTGGGCGATTTCCCATCTCGAAAATTGGTAAGTCGGAAAGAGCTGCAACAATGCGAATACTGATGGATTTAGCCAATCACTGCTGGTTGGTTATGTTTGTTTTCCTCATTTCCCTTCGGACATAAGGATTTTTGCTGGTTTATGTACCTTGAGCGCCAGCATTACATTCATCAATTCACATTTTCGTTGCATCGATCTTGGATAAAGAAGATTTCGTAATCGCGTGTACAATAGAACGATTCTCGTTATTTTCTGGAAAGACGTGCGCACGATAGTCTAAGAGATTTCCGAAGATGTTGGGGAAAAAACAGGACGAAGAAGACCCCATAACGCCGAAACCACCGCGGCCGAAAGGGTTCTCACTGCCGATTGATGTTTTCTTCTTGGGTCTGCAGGTCATTGGGTATGCATTTTTTGATAACTTCAGAGCGTTCCCAATTTGAACCAGTACATATGGGGCCAAGCTTACTCATAAGCCCATGCCCACTTTTCTTCTCATAGCGCCATCACAATCTCCGTTATTATCATCGCCCTTTTCTGGCGGGAGCTTACAAACACCAATGCCGTCTGGCTTGGCGGGATGACACAGTCCGCAAATGCAATGGCTCGGGCGGGGTTCGCGAGCGACATTGCATACTTGGAGCTGCTTATTGGTGAGTTTCAAAAAATTCTGAAGATTATGGACGTGTCTCGCGACGACAGCACTGGTCATGCGTTGAACGCGACTTTGACGCGCATGGTGTTTTTGCTTTTTTATCCTTGGGCATCACCGCTTCGCCCCTTCGCGCCCCACTTTCGTTTCTTGACGACTTTTTTGCAATTGTCTCTGCTGAAAGGCAACTATTCCTACTTGGGAGGTCATGCTTCTCGCCACGTCGGTACCATTCTCGACAGTATGGTGGACCCCAACGATTACGACGCACTCCATGATCTTCTCTGGCCGCTTTTGCCGACATATGACCTCGCCAATTCGATGCACTGGGGAGACTACTTGTCCGGCGACACGCACTCCGTGGATCGGTACTCGAATGTCCCGTGGTCTGAGGTATTCAACGACAGCAGCCGTACTGGAATTGCCGAAACTGTGTTCGGAGTATCGTGTAAGTGAAGGGGTTGATCTAGTCATTGGCAAGGTCGAATGGAAATTGGTGGTGGTGTACACGTGGTGTGTCGGACTGTAATGGGTCGTTGTCCTGATTTCTACCGCGCTTCAAACACAACCAGACCGAGTTAGCAACAACACGCGATGCAGCAAACGGTGCCTGTATGACGTGAAGGGCAAAAAGCGATACTTCTACACGTACGACAATGGAACCATTATTCGTGAGTTCAACGCACGGACTTACAGTGCATCCGGTCGCCCGTAAGTACAATACGCGTTGCAACCAATATTTTTGAAAGGGAAGTAGGCTTTCGCGATTCATTCTCACATCAATTCGAAGGTGGTTGCTAAAAGCGGGAAACGCAGACGGCCGACCGGTTTGGAGTCCCACGTACTCTATGATTCGAGGGAACGATGTGGGCATGTCCTGTGCGATAGGTCTGTTCAAGAATGGCACGGTCGTGAACGGCACATTTTCTACCGCACGTTTTTGGGTGCGTTCGCGACGCAGTACGAGCTGGGGACCATCAGCAAGTACCTTCAGAACTACGTCCAGAATACGAATGTCAACTCCACCAAGGCGTATGTTATGCAATTGAACGGGAACATGGTTGCATTCTCGGGAAACGGTGAGTTCGGATGAGGGTCTGGAGTTCGGCCTCCAATTGTATCAGCAACTGTCGAATGGAGCAGTTTCATTTCACCGTGCCTAACTTTCCATTTTCTCTGAAACAGAACCTGTTTACTTTAAAAGGACCCCCGGTGGAAACGACGAGCAGAAACACGTCTCGAATATGACAGACGACTTCATTCAGACCACATGGCGCTACCTGACTACCAACCAAGTGTCTCTGAACAAAAGCGGCGATGATATGTACACGGTGTACGGCAAATACTTCGTCACACACCACTACTTGACCGACCAATTCGATTTGCAGTGGTTTTTGGTGGCTGGGGCATTCTCTGAAGAGTATCTTCGGGAAGCACGGGTCATCGAAGACGAACTGTTGAGACTTCAGACGATAACGTCGCGGAATGTCATCATCATCGCCGCCGCAGTTGCTATCGGGTCTATGGTGACAACATTTGTTGTGCTGCAGTTGGCTGTCCGCAAGCCCTTGGCTAAGATGCAACTTGCCATGATCAAAGCAACGTACTTCGATTTCTCGATGCTCAAACCTGTCGAGAACACCGAAAGTGACGGAGGACAGAAGACAACGGTTGTTGGAACCAGCTTCTTAAATGAAGTACAAATCATCCAAATCGTCTTCGTCGATATGTTAAGGAAGTGTGCCGAAGCGATCAAAGCGAATCGAGCACTCCTGTATGCCGCGAACTCCAAGCCAGTTTCGCCGAGAACTCATGGTCAGACAGACAACGGCAATGGCCCCTTGCAAACAGGCCAAGTCGTCGCAGATAAACCTGTGTTCCTACCTCTACCCCCGCCTCGTAGAGGTCAGAAACTGTCTAGGATTTCACCTGTCACATGATAGGGCGAAGAACATAAAGGGAGCTCGAAACACCCCAACTTTGAGAAAATGTACAGTGCCTTTCTCTCTCTCTTCAGACTCGACCTTCATTAACACTGAAACTTGAGTCCATACAACCGGAACTAAAGTTAAGTTCAAACAAACTTACTGAATGCTAATCACTACCAAATTCGCGCTCAGCGAAAAATCCCAAGAATGTTTGAAATGGAGGCTCGATGACTGTGCGTATGACACACCGAACGGCGGCAAAGGTCTTTATCCTGACAATCCAGGAATTCATTTTGTCATAACCACCTCTGTCGCCGTCTGTGGCTTTGAACAGAAGTCTTTATGGAAGGATTGACGACGGATTCAACATTCGAATGATGTGGCAAACAAAATTATTGCGAAGCAATTCGTGATCATGAGCCCCCAAACGTGACTTTGCATTATCACGGTGAAAGGTATGGTGCCCCTCGTTTATGTCTCGACTGAATCTACATACTCATATCGCCTCCAGATGCTTCAACCTCGTCTGATACGGAGTGAACCGAAATCGACTGATCAGCCATCCGGATGTAACTGAGCCTGTGCTGGGGGAACAACTGCAAACATATCGGCAGAAACAATGAGGCAGACACAACGACATATGCACTGAATGTAGATCAACTGCAGTCTTTCGAGTCCACTTACCGTGTTTGTTTGATTGCCTTTGTTTGGTATATATGAGACCTCGATTCACGGTGAAAATCTGTGATGTTCATAACTGAGGCCGAAGTTCATCCGGAAATCACACCTCTGCCGATGACTTGTCCAATCTGAATCATGTTGCGATTCAACTCAAATAATGCTGCTTTGATTGGCAATCATTAGCTCAATCCATTCATTCATTTACCCACTGATAACTTGGTTACCTTGGGATCTTGTCCCTTTCTCTTCTGGATCAGACGACCTGTTGTTTTACTGAGGTGGAAACCCGGGCGGCAAATTTGCACACATCAAAGTCGATATCATGGAGATGTGAAGTCCCTTCAAACCTTATAATAGGACAAAATCCTTCTGATTATGTTTTCGACATATATTGTCAGCCCAAGTCACAACAACGGGCAAAGGAAATGTGGCACGATGGAAACACCCACTGAAAGCCCCAGCAGAGCTGGACGGTGATTCAGAAGCATCCGCGCGCGGCCGATTTCTATTTTCTTCTCTTGATTCTGCAAACATGGGTATGCTTTTGGCCTCAGCAGCTTCAGATGAGCTCATTTATACTTTGGAGGTCAGACATTCCGCCGCATCATTAGCAGTTTCGAAGGTATGGTGGACGGCAACCATCACGATGCACTAATCGGTCTTCCCTGACGACTTGCCGACATATGGTCTCATCTTCGATGCACTGGGATACTACGTACCTGAGCGGCAATGCGTACTGTGTGAACCACGGACACATCGTCGTCCGTGAAGGCGGTACTCAAATGCTCATGTTGAGAGACGGAAGCTCATAGTACCGCAAAGCTTATGTTTGGAGTACGATGGAAGCCACGAGTACCATTATATCAAATGTGATTCTTGGAAATGAGCCGCCGTGCAAGTGGGGGCAATGCTTTCTCTGTTGAATCCTTGTTCACTTTCCAAACGCGCTTAGATCAAGTCGGCAAGAACATACGATGCGGCAGAAGGTGCCTGAGAAGGGGACGAGAAGGGTAAGAAGCGATGCCGCCTTCTCCTATATGATGAGGTCTCGGCAGTTATATTCTGCGCCTTCCGTCAACATTTTTTCATTTTTATCATGAATGTATTTGGCTTTCTCAGAGGTTTCTCAAAGGTTTGGCTGCCCCTGCAGTTATCCGTCGTTGAATTTGAAATATTCACCGATGTCGGAAATGGTGCTTGCCTGCACATACATATTTCAGTTTCAATTTTATCAGCTTAGATGTGACTCATGTATTTGCGTAGAGAGATGTAGAAGATGCACACAGAAGACGTTCGATTCAGTAGGCCTACGAATGCGCCGGGTAATTGCAAGTTGAAAAAAATGTTTTTTCAGCGATCCAGAAAATCGTTTCCCATGCGACACGGGACGAGGGACGTTTTCGGGACAGAACGTCAACACCGATGAAATGCCCAATCCTTGACCAATCACTGCTGTACTGCTGTTTGGGTCTTGTCACCATGATAAACACGTTTGCGATCATTTCCTCTTTTTTCCGGGGAAGTTAAATCGAAGTTCCGACGTCTAGACGTTTCTAGGGAAATCACGCAAGCTGCCATGTACGTCCAAAACCTTAAATACATGCTTTTTCCTGGCGTTCGTTTCCAAGACCCCGTAACAAAGATACCACGTAGGCATAGAACAAACCACAAGGTAGCAGAAAGAGGGAGCGGCTCTGCCCTGAACGAAATCGGAGAGTAACGTTGTGGTTTTGAGCCTTTCATGCTCGCTTGAAGGTCAATCCTCAAAACATGCTGACTCAATTGAAGGCACGCGCTTGCTGCGCGACTGTGGCAGCGAAGGGCACGCTTGTATTTTGGGTTTTCGGACCCTTTCCCTTTTCGTTTGCGTCGTCCAATCGAATCCTTTGATCGCCCATGATTTCTCGTTCGATCAAATTTCCAGCTATCCAATCAGCGGTTTCACGGCCCAAGATAGCGGAACGAAGATACGCTGCTTTTCTATTTTGAGGTGAGACCGGGTTGGTCCGTCTGAAGCGGACAAAAAAAAAAGGGATGTGTGATTTCTCCCGCACGCGCGTCACATGATTCATCATCAAAGGCTTGCTTGATCTTTTAAGATGTTTCTGGTATATTTAGAGTCACAGGCTTTAGTTATCGACATTTTACTTTTCATAACTGCTCCGAAGAAGCGCGCAACGCGAAGCTACTAATTCAAGATGTTTGGCAAAAAACGTGATGAAGAGAAGTCCAGGACGCCGAAACCACCGCGGCCGAAAGGGTTCTCACTGCCGATTGATGTTTTCTTCTTGGTTCTGCAGGTCATTGGGTATGCATTTTTTGATAACTTCAGAGCGTTCCCAATTTGAACCAGTACATATGGGGCCAAGCTTACTCATAAGCCCATGCCCACTTTTCTTCTCATAGCGCCATCACAATCTCCGTTATTATCATCGCCCTTTTCTGGCGGGAGCTTACAAACACAAATGCCGTCTGGCTTGGCGGGATGACACAGTCCGCAAATGCAATGGCTCGGGCGGGGTTCACGAGCGACATTGCATACTTGGAGCTGCTTATTGGTGAGTTTCAAGATATTGTGAAGATGATGGCGCCGTGTGTCTCGGCGACAGCACTGGCCATCAGTTCAACGCGACTTTGGCGCACATTTTGTTTTTGTGTTTTCATTCTTGGGCATTACCGTTACTCCCCTTCGAACTCCACGTTTCCTAACGCCTTTTTTTTCCCTTTTTTTCCCTAACGCTATCCCCCAAAGGCAACTATTCCTACTTGGGAGGTCACGCGTCCCGCCACGTTGGTGCCATTCTCGACAGTATGGTGGACCCCAATGACTACGACGCACTTCACGATCTTCTTTGGCCGCTTTTGCCGACATATGACCTCGCCAATTCGATGCACTGGGGAGACTACTTGTCCGGCGACACGTACTCCGTGGATCGGTACTCGAATGTCCCATGGTCTGAGGTATTCAACGACAGCAGCCGTACTGGTATTGCCGAAACTGTCTTTGGAGTATCATGTAGGTCAAGAGGAGAGTCAAGAGGTTGATCTCATTTTGAGTGACGGCAGGCAAGCCGCATGCAAACTGGGAGTGGTGTTGCTGTTAGCGAACTGTTGAATCTTTATCCTGACTGTTATCCGTATTTAAAACGCGAGCAGACCGAGTCAGCAACGGCACACGATGCGCCAAAAGATGCCTGCATGACGTGAAGGGCAAGAAGCGATACTTCTACACGTACGACAACGGAACCATCATCCGTGAGTTCAACGCTCGGGATTACAGTGCATCAGGTCGCCCGTAAGTATTATTCACATTGCCAGTTACTTACTGGTACTTTCAAGGACCGTGACGTTTTTAGACATTTTCGTAACCATTGGGTCATTTACGGCCATCGATTACCTTCATTCCAACCTTTAGGTGGGTGCTCAAAGCTAGAAGCGCAGATGGCCGACCGGTTTGGAGTCCCACATACTCGATGATTCGAGGGAACGATGTGGGCATGTCTTGTGCGCTGGGTGTGTTCAAGAATGGCACAGTCTTGAACGGCAGATTTACGGCAAGCGAAGGCGGAAACCGCACGTTTTTGGGTGCTTTCGCACCACAATACGAGTTGGGAACTATTAGCAAGTATCTGCAAAACTATGCAAAGAAGGCGGCCATCAATTCCACCAAGGCGTATGTGATGCAATTGAACGGGAATATGGTAGCGTTCTCGGGAAGTGGTGAGTATGGGCGAGACACAATTTTGCCATCAGTTCTCTCGGGGAGAATTTCACCTCCTTAATTGCTGCCATTCCCCGTGCCTAACCTGTTAATGTCTCGGATACAGAACCAGTTTACTTCAAAAGAACCCCCGGTGGAAACGACGAGCAGAAACACGTCTCGAATATGACAGACGACTTCATTCAGGCCACGTCGCGCTATCTGAATACCAACCAAGTGCCTCGGAACAAAAGCAGCAATGGTGTGTACACGGTCGACGACAAATACTTCGTCACGCACCAGTACCTGACGGACCAATTCGATCTGCAGTGGTTCTTGGTGGCTGGTGCATTGTCCGAAGACTATTTGCGGGAAGCGCAGCTCATCGAACGCGAACTAGTGGCCCATCAAGCGATTACGGGGCGGGATGTCATCATCATCGCTGTCGCCGTTGTTGTCGGGTCTATGGTGACGACATTCGTTGTGCTTCAGTTAGCGGTCCGCAAGCCCCTGGCCAAGATGCAACTTGCTATGATCAAAGCAACGGGCTTCGATTTTTCGATGCTCAAATCCGTCGAGAATGCCAAGACTGAACATGGAGCGCAAACGAAGACGGTGGTTGGGTCTAGCTTTTTAACGGAAGTCCACGTCATTCAAATTGTCTTCGTCGACATGTTGAAGAAGTTTGCTGAAGCTATCAAGTCGAATCGAGCGTTGGTCGGTAACAATAATTCCAGTGTAAACCGTAGTAATGTACCTAGTGTCAACTATGGGACACTCGCGCTTCCAAGGGGACGCGAGGACTCCATCGTGCCCTCTTCGAACTCCAACTGATGAGGCTTCGCTAGTCAGATTTGCGCTCTATTTCGTGTATGCTTAAATACCCATTTTCGCTTTCGATACCCTTGATGTCTTTCTCGGTCATTATTTCGCAACAGCTTATTTTCCGAGTGTGAGCGGCTCGGGAGCTTGCATTGGAATGTTTTTTCAGATTTCGTCTCGTGCATTCGTCTAAATCCCTACGTTCGAACGATTCTATTTATTATGAAGTCCATATTAATGTTTCCTCAATGGGCATTGATATGGTAGTTCGGCATTAAATCAATTTCAATATGATCCATTAATTCTATTACTCGGTGAAAGTACTACTCGGGCGTTGAGGTTCTGTTCATCACGCTTCCGCATATGTCGTATTTGTGCAAGCCGCCAAAGGTGTTGATCTTGGCGACACTTCTCCCAATATTTTTGTGTCCCTGCTCTCTGGCAGTCTCTATCCTCTATTCCTTCTCTCCGCATATAATGCAAGCGATCGAATCATCCAGTTGCTTTTCAGGTCTGGGCTATGCACGCATGTCACCAGGAGGTCGCAACAATCCGAGGTCATCGGATCCCGTGAAAAACTTACCTTTTCAATGGCGCTGAGTTGTTGCTGAGAAGGTCAGAGTTGCGTGCATTTGTGTCCTCCCTGTCGCTCATGTTTAACTGCTCGTACGTATCTTCTGAATTATTTGGTCGAACAAAAACGCAAATATGAATCGATCAAACTTTCTGATTGCGTCGGCTATCGACCGGCTATCATTTCGGACTCCCGTAGCATCATTTCTTGGGCGTAACACTATCTGATGGACAAAGTGCGGTGAAAATAATCAGGGAATTCAGAGAAGGTCAAGTGGAACGGCAAACGTCACTCTCTGACTTCCCTGGTTTGGGTTAGATTGGTATGATTGAGAGTTTAAGTCCATCGGGAGGAAGTACCAAGCTTGGTCTGTCCTGCCACATTGGCAGAAATAAGCGCGGGCACCATATGATGCATTGTTATATTTGGAACCAGTTAGCGAATGAACAATAGACCTATTACGTTTAGGTAAACAAGGCCGGTCTGGCTTTGAGTGATTCTGTGGGGTAGAATGGAGATGAACAGAATTTGGCAACGAACGTTGTGGGAGCGCCAAATCACTATGAGCAAGTTGTTTGATCTAATTTTCTCGCTTCGAATGTCTCTTACGGTTTATGGCCACAATCGCTGCAAAGCTGAAGAGTTCAGATCTGCCTCGAGTCCTCGACATTCCATCCCACCCCACCCCCAAATTTTATTACTCCGCCATTTGGCGAGCAGTTTACCCCACTTACCTTCCTTTCCTCCTCCTTTTCGGCAAATTTGGCTGTTAACCGCATGGTTGTGATGAATTTAACTGGGCCTCCCTTTGAATCTGAAGGCGGGAATTGGCGGCGACAGACGCTTCCTCGTGGAAGAACTCTTCGTCATGGAAGAATTGGTGAGATCGTTTAGGTAGGCTATCCTACGATCCTCCATCTAATACATCGGGAACTACTCATAGGCAGCGATGCAGAACAAAAAATGGAGTTTCTCGAAGGTCGCGGGCCGGAGCTGCGACCATACAAATGGTCGAAAGTTTTTGGAATATGTATGATTCTGGGAATCGAACTCGGGAAGGACGCCCCTTTTTGAAGTGTGATTGGTGAGTGTGTACGACTCCTCGTCCAGCTCGCAAACAGAAGATTCTGGTTCACACGACCACTTTTGATCTATCTGCGGCAAACACTCGACGCCAAAATCACGTCAATTCCTGCTCTAAATAGATTTTCGCTCTTCGACTGCACTTGCTGTCATTCTTCATCCTTGACTTTCTGACTTTGGTTCAAAGATCTGAGTCGTTCCCACGTCGGGGTTTTTGCAGTTGTATCACACACGTCTGGGTTTCAATTTCTTCAAATCGCGCCTGAGAGACGTTTGAGTGCATACTCGCTTTGGGTGATGTGAGTTTCCTTCTTGATGAGCGGCATTCTCACGATCATCAGACGCGTCGGAGTCTATTTTCATCCGCGATCTGAGCTGAATAACTGAATTCATTCATCTCTGATTCCAGACATTTCGTTGACTCGCATTGAAGAACGCGCAGTAAAAGCATTCACGTAGTAAACGCCAACTCCCACGATCCGCCGAGTCCCTTCTTACTCGTCTGCATTCGGTTTACCTCTCATACTACGACATCACCAAACAACACGACCCTACGCGTCTGCACCTCAAACCAATTCTTTGCCCTCTCAGCGCCACCAACCCCATTCAACCCCACGCAAACGCAAACGCAAGTCAACAATCACGCGACAACAACCCCCACAACCTTCATTTTCGACACGAAATAGAATCATACTCTGTTCACAATGGCATCAGGAGCTCTAAGCAACACCAACATCTACTCGTCGGCTGCGTACATTGATTCTGACCTCATTGATGAGGATGACGAGCAACCTGTCCCAGCACCACCGAAACCGCCCAAGACCCTTGGACTGGAGTTGAAATACAACACTCACAGGAATAGGAAGACGAAACATCCGTACCAGTGAGTATCTTTTGGCTCACCGAATTTTCGTCGGTCAAATTGCACGCGATGAATTCGTTTTTCTTTTTGCACGTGATGAATTCGTTAATCACGCGCTCTCCGTGGATTTCAAAGTTTGAAGGAGCAGTTGAAGGTTACGGCGGAGGTTCCTGTAAAGCTTATACCGATTCGACTTGATATCGACGTGGAGGGAATCAAGCTTCGTGATGTCTTTACGTGGAATTTGAATGGTGGGTTTTGTGCACACTTCGAAAGGACCTTTTGGATCTTGATTTCCTGCCTTCGGTTCCGTATGCCTGATGTCCATTAAATATATGCGACGACAACGCATTTTTTTCCCTTCTTACAGAAGCGTTGATGTCTCCAGAGCAATTTGCGCAGATCCTTGCAGATGATATAGATTCTCCGTATGCGAATCAATTTGTTCCGCTGATTGCTCAGGCTATCCGTCAGCAATGTGCGAGCTATGCTGCAGCGGCGGAAGAAGATGGGAACAAGGAGGTATCGCGTGCACCAAAGTCTGATGACGATGAATACTATAACGATCTGCGCATCATTGTTAAGGTGAGCATCTTCCGTGACCTATCTGCGGGACGTACCATAAGGTGATTCTCCGCCACTCATTTGTCAATATCCATCCCAAATGCCCCAGCTTGATCTCCACGTCGGGAACCTCAACCTCAAAGACAGATTCGAATGGCCTCTTTTTTCTGAAACGCTTAGTCCAGAGGATTTTGCAAAGCATTTATGCTCAGACCTTGGAATCGGGGGAGAATTCATCGCCCACATCGCCCATTCGATACGAGAACAGGTGTATTTGGCGCGGTTGAACTTTGACGAAGCAGATCCGGCCCCTGACTTCCGAACTCGGCCATTCAGACCAGAGCATGCTGAAGAGGATTGGGAACCGGAGTTGAGGGAGTTGAGCGAACAAGAGATTGAGAGGATCATGAAAGAAAAGGAGAGGAGCACGAGGTGGGTATTTCGAAAGAAAGAGTGACCGTGTGATCATTTGATTTAGTGTTTGCAGTATGGTCAAAAGATCGGTTAATCCTCATTTATGCGTTTCATAAAACAGGCGTTTGCGTCGGTCGCAGAAGCAGGCTGTGTCCGTGTCGAGAACACCATCCATCATGTCCTCAACAAATTACATTCCAACATCTACCGTCTACCGAACACAATCAAATTACCCGACCAGCAACAATTATGGAGGAGCAGGAGGGGGATTCCAATCCTGGAGAACTTCTTATCCCACGCAGCAATCCGTGGCTCCAAAGTCCGCGATGTACCCTAACCAGACTGTTGACGGAATTCAGGTATACGCCAACATGTTCCAGTTCCAGATGGCCCCACAGATAACCAGCGTTGGAGGGTTACCGCCACAGTATGCGCCCATCGCGCCGATGGCGGGTGGAGCTATCCCGACGTCCATGACTGGCAGTGGCTACCCAGGAGGTTTCACAGGCCCGACAACGTTCGGTTCCTTTGCGACCATGCCTGTGCCCTCCCTGTCCTTCCAGCACTCCGCACCCACCCACATATCCCCCGCCATGCTTCACACCGACATGACCATCTCAATGATGATGCCCCCTACTGCCGCATCAGCCGCCGATCCTCTAACTATTGGTCCATCTCAAGCCGCGGTTCAACTCGCAAACGCACACGCAGCGGCAGCGGCAGCAGCAGCGGCACAGTCGGCCATCACCAAGATTCCTCCATCAAAGAAGAGGGAACGGGAACCCCAAGTGGTAGATCGGGATCTCATCCACAGACAGGTGGAGCTGATGAAAGATCCCACGCGAGGAGGATCGTTGTCGCCTACTAAGCAGACCGAGATTGCTGCCAGCAACACCGTGACTGCGGCTGCCAGCACTTGTGCGAGTGCGGGCACGTGTGGGCCGGCTCCGCCTAAGAAGCACCGCGGTTTCGGGGCTTCGGCGAATGTTTTCAACGCTGATGGAAGCATAGATGTTGGAGGTACGTTTGAGGCAGACAGGAAGGAGGAATAGAGAGTTTTATCTTTGAAAAAAACTTCTTCGTGGGGCGGACAAAAGGGTTGGCGGTAGAGGGGAGAGCGTTTCAGTTTCTGCACCATCGTGGTGAACTCCTCTGGTTTCCTTCGGTATCTTTGCGCGGATATTCTTCTCTTGGTTTTTCTTTCCTAAGAAAGTCGATACCACTTCAACACCACTTTCTGCGGAAGGAATTTCGACCCTCATCTTCTTTCACTTCGTAGTCTATGCCACTTTAAACGTTTGATTCGCATCTATTCATTCCATCCAAAAACGGTGAACTCAACAAAGCACGAAATATCTCCTTCTTCTCTCATTTATATCTCTAATATGTGGATGTGGATGTGGATTTTATCATGGACGATGCATGATGTCGAATTTATTCTTTGGAAATTCCAAAAATACATCTGCTACTTGTTTTCATGTGGATTTTCCGTGGATAATGACGATACTGGAACTTGTGGATGACTTATGGATACGCACCTCAAACAATCTCGTCAAATATGCCCGCCGTTGCTCTAATGGATGATTGCCCATCGTGATCGTCGTGGATGTGGATTTGTGGATTTTGATATGTCGTCGTGGATATGGATGCCTTTCTGCTCTGTCTGGATTCGACCATGGTGCTGAAAACCGAAAATTTCAAACGAACCCGCTGGATACGCCTCCTAACCCGCAATTATTAAACCCGCACACACAATCACGTACAACACCTACAACGCACATCGAATTTCAACCTTTCCTTCCATTCTCGGCAATCACGTTATCATTGTCTCAGAATTCCGCCGAAACTGGAGGTGCAGCTGGTGCTTATTGTCGGGCAAATACACACCAACCTTACGGAAAGGACCTCTAGGTGCCAAGTCGCTGTGTAATGCTTGTGGGATTTGGTACGTTAAGCACGGCAGTCTACCGCAACAACGGTTCAACGAGCACATCGACAGCGCGTGAGAGGGAGATTTACACAACACACTCCTTATACAAAGAACGGAGAGGAGGGCCGTGAAAGGACGGGGGAAGGGGCTTTCGGATGATGATGAAATGTGTTGTTTTGGTTTTCGGGATTGGGTTTTTCTGACGATGAAGACTTTGTTGGACGACCGAAATTCCCCCTTCCTCGACCCCCACTCTTACTCCCAGCCTGACGGGGGGAGGGACGCAAAATTCTCTTTTTCCTTTTCATAAATGTGAAGTACAACAAAGATTTTGGATAGATTCGAAGAAGAAAGCTACATTTGGATGTAAAATCAGGGGAACTTAACTCCTGCTATAAATGTGATAGACGAGGTGGATGGTGTCTCGTTTTCTTTCTCTTTTCCCTTTGAATATCGGGCGGGGTAGGGTTGAATGGATTGTTTTTGAGTATGTGTTTTGAGTTCTCAGGTTGGCTTTCCCCCCTCCTATTGAGTTGTTTAGTTTTCGGCTGATTTTCGGGCGCATTTTCTTCTTTGGTTTTTTTTAATGTTTTTCGTTGTTTTTTTCAGACGGTCGAGCAAACAAACATTTGTTTCAGTTGGGCAGTAGACATCTCGTAATAGACTCAAAATCTTGTATACTATCTATGCTTGACCCTCATTCGAGAGTGTGAACTAAAAACAGACGATTCTCTCGCGGCAACCCTGCTGCGCAAAGCAACCATATCCATTTTTGTGAACGAACCTTGGCGTGCGTCCTAGTCTGTGTGATTTGAACTTTACAATCTTCGCAATCCAATATCTTTCCCACAATTCAAGATCGATTATAGCCATTTGTGAGAACTCGGTTTTTTTCTTTCCCTTCATTTTTCTCGTTCCATCCATACCTCTCTCACTGCCTCTCCCATTTTCTCCCACCCAAATCTCCGCTCTAATAAAGTTGGGTAGTACACATGGAAATGGGAACTTCAAATTCAACCCTGCAAAACTGGACTTGACATGCGTTATCGTTTGTCAGTGCGCTTGCGAAAATGAACAGGGAATGAGAAGAAACGATGACAACCAGAACGAGTGAGCGCAACTGGAGCATGTGCAGGAGTGGGCCACTTTCGCGAAGTGGCATTAGAACAACCGTGCGAGGAGGAAAACGGAAACGCGAGAAACCTATAAAACACTCCACCCAAGAGACTGCGAACATTTTCGTTCTGACTCTCACTCGCACCCGAACGCAACTCTCATTCTCACTTGCAGCGCTTGACTCATAGGACCGGTCACGGCACAGACGACTCAAGCACCACCAGCCTCGCGTTCTTTTCTTTGGCAACAACGACATGGCAAACACCACCTCATCTTCCTCAGCTCTGCCTTTCGTCAAGAGATTGGGGTCAACCTTGTACTTGGAAAGGGACGGACTTGCCGACAGCAATAATCAGCAAAAGTTACAGCCGTTCCGGTTTGTCTCATACAACGTCCCCAACCTCCACGTCTTGGAAGACCCATACTGGCACATCCCAACGCCTTGGGAGCAAGAAGACGCCCTCCGCTCAGTCTCCCAAATCGGTGGCAAGGTTGTTAGAATTTATACCCTCAGTTTCCGTAAGAGCTCCGACCCACCCGAACTTAAACGGCATGTTTATCCTCCCAATTCGACCGTCTTGACTGAGCGGCCCAAACTACCACCCTCAACCGTCCAATTTACATACGACGAAGATCTTTTTCGTGCCCTCGACACGGCCTTGGATATCGCACGCAACCAAAGCATTTACCTCATCATTCCCTTCATTGATAACTATGAGTGGTGGGGCGGGATCGAGTCCTTTGTTCAATATCACCCTCACACACCGCCACCCTCCTCGTCTTGGCTTTTCTTCACAGACCCGTACATCCGATCCTCTTTCAAATCTCTCGTTTCCGCCGTCATAAACAGAAACAACACTGTCAACGGTATACGCTATGCGGACGACCCAACCATTTTGGCGTGGCAGTTAGGGAACGAGCTCACCTACAGTGGGGGACGGGTGCCGGCGGAATGGACGCGGGATATGGCTGCGTTCGTGAAGGGCTTGGATAGCAAGCACTTGGTTATGGATGGGAGTTATGGGAAGTACGGGTGGGACGGTGAGTTGCTCGCTGACCCGAATGTGGATATATTTGATGGGCACTACTACCCGGGCCTCCCGTCGACGTTTGAAGAGGTCTTTCCCTTTTTTGTGACGGGCGTGATTGGAATTGCTGCGTTGCTCGTTTTGATTCTCGCGGTGGTGTATCCGTCGTGGGTATGGTGGTTACGTGTAAAGATGAGAGATCAGCAACAGAACAACCTTGGAGAACGTGGAAGTGACGGCGGATGCAGAGGATTTTCATGGTTATCGGGCTGGGGATGGATCTGGGGCCGGGCGATGAAAGCAGAGAAGGACGGCACATCAACTAACAGTGATACTCGCAGAGTCGAATCAACCAACAGTGATACTCGCGGAGTCGAGGGGAATGATATTCAGAAGGAATCCGTTGCCACCACCAGCACCCATCTGCGTGTACCAACACAATCCTCTGCCCTCTCGACACCCTCTGCCTGCAGCTCGTCTTCCACGGTCGTATCTATGTCTGGCGCGACAATAACATCTTCCACCGTCCCCGCACCAGCTCTCTCTTCCTCTTCCATTTCCGACACCGAAGATCGAACCGGAGTTGCTCCGACCATCGGACTCAGCAGCTTCATAGGATTTTCGATTTTCAACACAGAGAGCGATCCGTTTTGGAATTCTCCTCCAGACCTTTCCTTCTCGCCCACGATTTTGGCCGATTCTACCCTCTCTGCACCATTGTCAGCTTCGCCGCCGCCGCCACCACCCCCACCC